>JACEEZ010010868.1:0-17074 GCA_016584305.1 Chionoecetes opilio
ATACCCTTAACTTTCATTTAAACAATAATTAGGTTTTTAGGGGGAAATTGTTTAAAAAGGGGGTTTTTAAAAACCCAATTTTTGGGGAAAATGAAATTTTTAAGATAAATTAATTCATAAAAAACCCTTTCTGGGTTTTTTTGCTAAAGTAAGTAAAAATACTTTATAAAAATAAAAAAAGTTTAAAAAATTGAAAAACGCTTAATATACCGTAATTAAATAAAAACCCCTTTATTTTTTTTATTTAAGTAATTCCCCATTAGGTAAAATTTTTCTAAAAAAAATGAACCAGTAAAAAGCATTATCACCATAAAGCTAAAAAAAATTAAAAAAATTTAGGGTAAAAAGCATTTTAAGGAAAACCCTTTATTAAAATTTAACCCTTAAAGAAAAAAACCAAACAATTTTCACAAAAAACCCCCCCCAAAAATTTAAAAAAAACAACCCAAAAAAACAAAAAAAACCCCTTTTAATTTTCCAAAAAAAGGGGTGAATAAAGTCAATTTTCGACATTTTTTTGCCCCTTTAAAAAAACATTAAAACACTTTAAAAAAGTTTTTAGGGAAAAAAATTGAAAAATAATTTATAAAAAAAAAATATTTTAAGTAAATTTTAAAATATTTTTAAAATCTAATCTTAAAAATTTTTAAATTTACATTTTAAAAAATTAAATCTTTAAAAAACATTTTTTAAAATTAAAATTTTTTAAATTTTTGGAAAAAAAAATTTTTTAAAAACTTTTTTTTTGTAAAAATATTTAAAAAATATAAAAATATTTGTAAAAAAAAAAAATTAAAATTAATTTTTTTTAAAAAAAAACCTCATTTTTTAGAAATAGAAAAAACTTTTTTTTTATACAAAGTAAGTAAAAACTTGAAATCAATAATACGTTTTTAAAAAATTAAAACCCTTTTTAATTAGTTTTTTTCACAAAAAATAAATTCAATTTTTTTTAATGTAATGAAAACCCATTTTATTTAATACTAAAAAAATTTTAACTTCATTTTGGAAAAAAAATATTTATAAATGTAAATTTAAAACCTACATTTAGGGAAGAATATAAAAGTAAAAATTTCCTTATATAAAATAACCTACTTTTTTAAAAAAATAGAAACAGGTGCAAATTTATTCAAAAAAAATCTATTTTTAATTTAGAAAATTTTAAAAACTATTGCAAATTTTAAAAAAAATTTATTTTCAATTTTAGGAAAAAAAACTTATATACAAAAATATACAAAAATTTGAAAACCTCATTTTTTGGGTTTTTTAAATAAATAATTACTCTTTATTTACAATAAAATAAGTTTAAAGAAAATATAAAAAAAAAAAGTTTTTCAAATAAAAACCCCCTTTTTCCCATTTTTCTTAAAATGAAAAAAAAATTTGTAAATTTAAAAAAAAGGTTTTCTTCATTTTAGGGAAAACACTTTTTCCCCTAAAGAAATATGAAAAAACAAATTCGGGGATAAAAATATAAGGAAATTTCCCTTTATTTAAAGATTAAAAAACAATAAAAAAAACTTAAAAACAATTAATACTTTTTCAAAAAGGTTAAATCCATTTAATTAGGTTTTTTAAAAAAAAAACGAAAAAACTTTTTCCAATTTTTTAAAACTTACAAAAAAAAACTTAAGCCAATTTTTTTTTTATTAAAATTTTAAAATTGAAAAAAATTTTTTTTTTAAAAAAAAAAAAATTAAATAAAACTAAAAAACTTTTTAAAAATAAAAATTTTAAAATAATTAAAATTTAAAATCAATTTTACTTTTTTTTAAAAATTTTTAAAAAAATTAAAAAACGTTTTTTTTTTAAAAAAATACATAAATTTGAAAAAACATTTTTTTAAAAATTTAAATTTTTAAAATTTTAATTTTTGAAAAAATTGTAAAAATTTAATTTTTTTAGCAAAAAAATAATTAAAATTTTAAAAAAATTTTTTTAAAAAAAATTTTTATACTAAATTTCATAAAAAACAATTTTTTTGTTTAATTTTTTTAAAATAAGTTTAGAAATAAAAACTAAGTACAGAATAAAAAAACCCTTAAAAATTTTAAAAAAAAAACTCTTACTTAAAAATAAATATTGAAAAAACCCTTTTTTGGGGAAAAACAAAAAGAAATAAACTTTTTAAAAACGCTTTAATTACGAAACTAGAAAAACCTTGAAAAACTTATTCAAATAAAAAACCCCTTTTTTTATTTTTGTTAATTTAATTAAACTCTTTAAAAAAATATCAAAAGGGATTTTTACTTAATTTAAAAAAACTTAATTTCCATAAAAGCTAATTAGAAAACCCAATTTTATGGGTTACAAAGAAATAAAAAACTTTTTAAAAACGTAATTCAGAAACTAGAAAATTTTGAAAACCTTTTTTAAAAACCCTTTTTTTTATTTTAAAACTAATGTAAATTTAAATACTAAGGTTTTAAAAAAATTTTAAAAAAGGGTTTTATCTTAATTTAAAAAACTTTTCACGGTAACTATAAAATAATTAAAAACCAAATTTTTTTGGTTTTAAATTAAAAAAGTAAAACCTTTTATATACAATAAAACTAATTTTTAAAAACTATAAAAAATTTAACCATATAAATAAATAACTTTAATTCATTTTTTGCTATTAAGAAATAAAAGGGGGGGAAATTTTTCAAAAAACCTTTTATATTCAAATTTTAGGAAAAAAATTTTTTTAAGTAAATAGTAAATTATTAAAAAAATTTTTTTTTTTTAGAAAAAGTAAAATTACTTGTAATTTTAAAAACCAATTTTTAAAAAAATTTTAAAAAACCTTAATTTTATTTTACAAAAAAAACCTTTTCATTCAAACTTAAAGAAAAGCTATTAAGGTAAACATTTAAAAAAGGGGTTTTTATTTAATTTTTTAGGGAAAAAATAAAAATTAAAAGTAAAAAAAATTGAAAAAAACTTTAATTTTTTGGGTTTAAAAAGCAATATAAAAAAAAACTAAATTTTTTATCAATAAGTAGTTTTAAAAAACATAAAAAAGCTTCAAAAAAAACAAAACCAAAAAATACCCGCTTTCATTTTTTTACTTAATTAAATTTTAAAAATTTACAAAATTTTTCTAAAAAAAAGGATTTATTCAATTTTAAAAAAGGATACCCTTCAATTTTGGGGAAAAACCCCAAATTTTAGGGGGTTTTTGCAAATATGAAAACACTTTATATAAACATAAATAAATTTAAAAACCCCTAAAAACTTTTAATTAGAAAAAATAAAAACCCTTATTTCATTATTACAATTAATTAATCTTATAGGGAAATTTTTTAAAAAAAAATTTCTTTCAAAAAAAAAACACTTATTCCCAAAAGCTAAAATCATTGGAAAATTTTAAAAAAAACATTTTAAAATTTAAACCCTTTTTTAATAATAAAAATTAAAAAAATTTATGAAAAAAAAATTAATAAAATTGTAAAAAATATTTAAATCTAAATTTTTAAATTCGATTTTTAGAAATTTTTAAAAAAAATAAAAACCCCATTTTAATTTTTTTTCAAAAAAAAAATAATTTTAATTTTTAATTTTTTTAACCCCCCAAAAAAAATTTTTAAAAACCTGAAAAAACTTTTTTAAAATAAAAAAAAAATTTTAAATTTTTGAAAAAAAATTTTTAAGTTAAAAATTGAAAATTTTTTGAAAAACAATTTGCAAATTGAAATTTTTTAGGTTTAAAAATAATTAAAACAATAAAAAAAATTTTTTTTAGAAAAAAAAAATTTCATGAAAAAATACTTTTTTAAACCCTAAAATTTAAAAAAGTTTAGAATTGCAATTTAAATTTTCATTTAAAAATACTTTTAAAATTTAAAAAAAAATTTTTAAAGTTAAAAAATATTAAAAACAAAAAATACTTTTTTTTCTATTAAATTTTAAAAAATTTTTTAGCAATATAAAAAATATTTTTCGATTGAAAATATTCAATTTGTAGAAAAAACCATTTTCACGATAAAAGCTAAAATCATTGAAAACATATTTATGGGTTTTTTAAAAATTTTGTAATAAAAATAAAGAATACAAAAAACGCTCATTTACGAAATTAAAAAAATTTTCCTTTTATTATTTTCCAAAAA
Source organism: Chionoecetes opilio (assembly GCA_016584305.1). Lineage (NCBI taxonomy): Eukaryota > Metazoa > Arthropoda > Malacostraca > Decapoda > Majidae > Chionoecetes > Chionoecetes opilio. Next base: position 4,089 of record JACEEZ010010868.1, read on the forward strand.
AATAACCCCTTATTTTATTTTTCTTAAAAGTGTATAAATCAAATTTTAAAAAAAATTTTTTCCCATTTTAGGAAAACAGAAAACCTAATGTAAAATCATTAAAAAATCTTTTATGGGTTTTTACAAATAAATAAAATTTTTTAAAATTTTAAAAACGAAATTTACAAAATATCAAAAAGTTCCCAAATCCTTAAAAATAAATAATCATCTTTTAAAAACAATTAATTGATTTTCAAAAACTAAAAAAAGGATTTTCCAATTTTAGGGCAAATTTAAACACGAAACTGTAAATTTAAAAAAAAAAAATTTTTTTGGAAAAAACATTTTAAGATAAATTTTTATTTTTTGTTAAAATCAATTAAAAAAAAAATTTAAAAAATTAATTAAAAATTTATAAATATGAAAAAACTTTTTTAAGATTAATTTTAAATTCAAAAAAAACAATTTTACAAAAAAATAATTATTTCCAATAAAAAGGGGGGATTAAGTCAAATTTTGAATTTTTACCCCCAAAATAAAAAAACCTTTAAAAAATTTTTTTTTAGGAATAATTGAACTAAATTTTTGAAAAAAAAAATTTTAAGTATAAAAATTGTAAAACATAGTTGTTAAAAGGGAACATAAAATTTTTTCATTTTGATTTCAAAAAAAACTTAAAAAATTTAAAAAATTGTTTTTTTAAGTAAAATTATACTAAATTATAAAAAAAATTTTTAGCAATTAAGAAAAATTTGACAAATATAAAAACATTGAAAAAAAAAAAATATACCCCAATTTTAAAAAAAAACCCTTTTGATAACTACTAAAAACAAAGAAAAAAAACATTTTTTTTATACAAATAAGTTCAAATTTTATACAATAATACTTTTTCAAAAACTATAAAACTTTAATTCCTTTAAAAAAATAATTTTATTTCATTTTTAGCTTAAAATAACATTAAACTGAAATTTTTTAAAAAAAAATTGTTTTCTTAAATTTTAGGAAAAACCAATACAATTAGCTAAAAAATTGAAAAAAATTTTGGGTTAAAAAGCTTTAAAAAGGGAAAATTTCCCTTTTTAGGTTTTAAATACAATAAAAGAAAAAATATAAAAAATATAATATAAAAAATTTATAAAAATAAATTTAAATTATTTGTTAAGTGTTTTTAAAAAAAATTTTTAAAAAAAAATAATTTTCATTTTAAAATTTTCTTAAAAAAAATTTTTAAAATAATTAAATTTAAAATTTTGAAAAAATTTTTGCCCTTAAAAAAAAATTAAAAAATAAAAAAGTTTTTTTAAGAAAAAGAAATTAAAATTTGAAAAAAACAATTTTAAAATATAAAAGTAAAAAATTGAAAACTAATTTTTTTAAATTTTTTAGGTTTTAAAAAAACTTAAAAATAAAAAACGTTTGTTTTTTAGGTTAAAAATTTATTTTTTTATAAAAAAAACTAAAAATTTTATTTTTAATCTAATGTAAAATATTTGTTTAAAATCTAAAAGAAATTTGACTTATTTGACAAAAAACTTAAATCTGAAAAAAATTGAAATTAAAAAATACAAAATTTATTTTTTTAGCATTAAAGTAAATATGTTTCAAAATTTAAAACTTTAGTCAGAATAAAAAAATTTTATTTTTTGTAAAAAAAAACCTCTTACTTCTATAAAACAAAAGAAAAAACCCACTTTTGGGATTATAAAGAAAATAAATTTTAATTTTTAAAAAAGTACGTAAAAGAAACTATGAAAAACCTTCAATTAGTTTTAAAATAATAAACCCCCTTATTTTATTTAATAGCTTAATTAAGAAAATATTAAGGGTTTTTTTTTAAAAAAGGTTTTTCCAATTTTTAAAAAACCCTTTTCCCTATATAGCAAAAAAAATTAAAAAAAATACTTTTAGGTTTAAAACTAAAAAAAGTAAAAATCTTGGGATAAACAATAAACCCCCCAATTTAAAAACATGAAAAAACCTCAAAAAAAAGGGGGTTTAAAACAATAAATAAATTTACCTTTATTTAATACCTTAAGTAAGAACTTTAAGGGGCAAAATTATTAAAAAAAATTTTTTCTTTCAAATTTTAAAAAAAAAGCATTTCACATAATGCAATTCTTAAAAAAATTTTATTTTTAGAATTTTAAATAAACTACGAAAATTAAAAACCTACATTTATGCTAGAAAAAGTTAAATACCTTTATAAAAAAAATAACCCTACTTTCATTTTTTTAAAAAGAATTTAAAAATTTTTTCAAAATTTTAAAAAAAAATTTATCTTCATTTTAGGAAAAGTTATTACATAAAAAAATTAATATCATTGAAACCTACAATTTTTTGGGTTTTTGAAAGATTTATACTATTGTAAAACAATAACCTAATTTTCAAAAACATGAAAACCTTCAAATTTTGTTATACAAAAAAAAAAACCCCACTTTTATTTAAAACAAAAAGAAAAAATTAAGGGAAATATTTAAAAAAGGTTTTTATACCATTTTAAAAAAAAACACTTTATATTTTTAATGATAACTATAAAAAAATTTAAAAAAATTTTATTTTTTTGAAAATAATAAAACTACTTTAATATAAAAAGCACAGTTTAAAGGGGAAAATAAAAAGGGGAAAAAACCTTTATTAAAATAAAAAATAAAATTTTTTTTTAAAAACAATTAAGTAATAATTTTATAAATTAAGTTAAAACCATAAAGGTGCAAAAATTTAAAAAAGTTTTTTTCCCAATTTTAAAAAAAAACTTTATCCATAAAAAACTAAATATTTAAAAATTTTCATTTTTTTTTAAAATAAAAAATAAAAAACTTGTTAAAAAAAAAGCTAATTTAAAAAAACTTAAAAAATTGAATAAGTTATAAATTAAAAATCAAAAATTTCCATTTTTTTGCTTAATTAAAAACACATGGGAAAAAAATTTTTAAAAAAAAATTTTATACTTAATTTTTGGAAAAACCATATTTTAGCAAACATTGAAAAAAAATTTTAGGTATAAAAAATTATAAAGTAAATTTTTAATTTAAAAAACAAAAATTAAAAAAATTTAAAAAAATATAAAATTTAAATTAAAAATAAATTAAAATTTTAAAATTAAGTAGTTTTAAAAAGCAAATTTTTAAAGAAAAAATTAAATCCCCAAATTTTTTAACCTTCTAAAAAGGCTAATAAATTTATTTACATTTTTAGTTAAAAAACATTTAAAAATTTAAAAAACTTGTTTTTTTAAAAAAAAAAGTACATTTTCAGAAAATACAATTTTTAAGCCAAAAAATATTTTTAAAAAATTTTAAAAGTTTCCCCCTTATTTCCAAAATTGAATTTTTTAGGTTTTAAAAAAAATTTAAAAATAAAAAAAAATTTTTTTTAAAAATTTAAAATTATACCCAAAATTTTTGAAAAACATATTTTTTTTTTTTAAAAATTTTTTGGGAAAAATCTGAAAAATTAAAATTTCGACATTAAGATTTAAAAAACTTAAATTTTTTAAAAAAAATTTTTTAAATTAAAAAATTATACTAAAATTATGAAAAAAAAAATATTTTTGCAAATTTTTAAAAAAAGTTTTAAACTTAAAAAGTATTTACACGATAAAAGAAAATTTTTCAATTTTTAAAAAAAAAATTTTAAAATAGTAAAAATTGAAAATACATTTTTTGGGGTTTAAAGAAATAAGAAAAAAACCCTTTTATAAAAAATAATACATTTAAAAAACTTAAAAACTCTTAAGCAATTAGTTATATAAATAAAAACCCCATTTTTTTAAAATTAAATTTTTTGAAATTTTACAAATACTAAAAAAATTTTAACCCTTTTTTGGAAAACATATATATCATATCTATAAAAAATTAAAAAACCACATTTTTTTGGGTTTTTTAACAATTAAAAAAGTAAAAATTTTTTATACAATAACCCAATTTAAAGAAATATAAAATGCAAATTTTCCGAAAACAAATAAATCCTTTATTTTCTATTTAAAAAAACTTAATTTAAAGTAATTTTTAAAAAGGGAAATTTTTTAAAAAATTTTTTAAACCAATTTTTTTAAAAAAAGTTTAAAAAAACATAAAAACAAATATTTAAAAATACATTTTAGGGTTTTGAAAAATGTGTAAAATCGATATTCAAAAAACGAAATTTTTCAAAAAAAAATAAAACCTTGAAAAAACCCTTTTTTTAAAAAAAAAACCCCTTTTTTTATTTTTTTGCTTAATGTAAATTAAGTTTTAAGTCAAAAAATTTAAAAAAATTATTTAACTTCAATTTTTAAAAAAATTTAACACCGTTTTAAATTTTTGTAAATTTATGAAAAAACTTTTTTGGGTTTAAAATTTTTAATAAATTCCCTTTTTTAAGATTAAACCCACAATTAAAAGAAAATAAAAAATTTAAAAAACAAAAATTTCACAAAAAAGCTAAAAACCAAAACTTTTTTGTTTAAAAAGCAATTTTAAGAAAAAAAATAAATTCCAATTTTAATTTCCTATAAAAAAAAGTTTAATAAACTTTTAAATTTTTAACCTCAAAAAAAAATTTAAAAACTTGAAAAAGTTTTTTAGGAAAATTTCAAAAATTTGAAAAATACCTTTTTTAAAAAAAAAATTTTAAAAATATTTTTTAAATGCTGAAAAATGAAACCACATTTTTGGGTTAAAAAATAATAAAAATAAAAACTTTTTTTTTAAAATTAAAATTGATACCTAAATTTCATGAAAAATTCATATTTTTAGCTCATAACATTGTAAATTATAGTTGTGTAAAAGTGCTGAATAATGTAAAATTTCGACATTATTTAACATTTCAAAAATACATTAAAATTCTTGACAAACATTGTTTTTAAGATTAAAATTGATATCCAAATTTCATGAAAAATACTTATTTTTAGCTATTAATTTTGTAAAATATAGTTGTAGCAAATATAAAAAGCTATTTAGCTACAGATATAAAGAAATATACTTCAATTTGTAGAAAAAAACCACTCTTCACTGATAACTAGCTAAAATCATTGAAAACACTACATTTTCTGGGTTTATAGCAATATGATAAGTAAAACTACTTGTATATATACCATAATGCTACAGTTTACAAGAAACTATGAAAAACGCTTGCAATATACCGTTATATCACAATAAATAACCTCTGACTCTTCTATTTAATAGCTTAATGTAATGTAAGCTACTTATAGGTGCAAATTATTCAAAAAAGAGGATTTTATACTTCAATTTGTAGGAAAACAGCTTTATATCACTGATAACTAGCTAGAATCATTGAAAACACTACATTTTATGAGTTTATAGCAATATAATAAGTAAAACTACCTGTATATATACAATAACGCTACAGTTTAGAAGAAACTATGAAAAACGCTTGCAATATACCGTTATATCACAATAAATAACCTCTGACTCTTCTATTTAATAGCTTAATGTAATGTAAGCTACTTATAGGTGCAAATTATTCAAAAAAGAGGATTTTATACTTCAATTTGTAGGAAAACAGCTATATATCACTGATAACTAGCTAGAATCATTGAAAATACTACATTTTATGAGTTTATAGCAATATAATAAGTATCACTACTTGTATATATACAATAACGCTACAGTTTACAAGAAACTAAGAAAAACGGTTGCAATATACCGTTATATCACAATAAATAACCTCTTACTCTTCTATTTATTAGCTTAATGTAATGTAAGCTACTTATAAGTGCAAATTATTCTAAAAAAAGGATTGTTTACTTCAATTTGCAGGAAAACAGCTATATATCACCGATAACTAGCTAAAATCATTGAAAAGAACACATTTTGTGGGTATAAAGCATTATCATAAGGTAAATTCATTCTATTAATGATATAACACTACAATTAAGAAGAAACTATGAAAAACACGTATAATATACAATTGTATCACGATATAGAGTCTCAAACTCCTATTATAAGCTTACAGTAGTTTAAAATAGCAATTTCTAAAGAAAACAACTATAATTCCACATTTTGAATTTCTCTATCAAAAAAAGAGCTGAATAATGTCAATTTTCGACATTTTTTAGCCCTTCAAAAATACATTAAAACACTTGAAAAAACGTTGTTTTTTAGAATAAAATTCATACATAAATTACATGAAAAATACATATTTTAAGCTCATAATATTGTAAAATATAGTTGTGTAAAAGTGCTGAATAATGTTAAATTTCATAATTTTTTGGGCTTTCAAAAATACATTAGAACACTTGAAAAAACGTTTTTTTTAAGATTAAAATTGATACCTAAATTTCATGAAAAATTCATATTTTTAGCTCATAACATTGTAAAATATAGTTGTGTAAAAGTGGTGAATAATGTAAAATTTCGACATTATTTAGCTTTTCAAAAATACATTAAAATTCTTGAAAAAACATTGTTTTTAAGATTAAAATTGATATCTAAATTTCATGAAAAATACATATTTTAAGCTCATAATATTGTAAAATATAGTTGTGTAAAAGTGCTGAATAATGTTAAATTTCATAATTTTTTGGGCTTTCAAAAATACATTAAAAACTTGAAAAAACGTTTTTTTTAAGATTAAAATTGATACCTAAATTTCATGAAAAATTCATATTTTTAGCTCATAACATTGTAAAATATAGTTGTGTAAAAGTGGTGAATAATGTAAAATTTCGACATTATTTAGCATTTCAAAAATACATTAAAATTCTTGAAAAAACATTGTTTTTAAGATTAAAATTGATATCTAAATTTCATGAAAAATACATATTTTTAGCTATTAATTTTGTAAAATATAGTTGTAGCAAATCTAAAAAGCTATTTAGCTACAGATATAAAGAAATATACTTCAATTTGTAGAAAAAAACCACTCTTCACTGATAACTAGCTAAAATCATTGAAAACACTACATTTTATGGGTTTATAGCAATATGATAAGTAAAACTACTTGTATATATACAATAACGCTACAGTTTACAAGAAACTATGAAAAACGCTTGCAATATACCGTTATATCACAATAAATAACCTCTTACTCTTCTATTTACTAGCTTAATGTAATGTAAGCTACTTATAGGTTGAAATTATTCTAAAAAGAGGATTTTATACTTCAATTTGTAGGAAAACAGCTATATATCACCGATAAATAGCTAATATCATTGAAAACACTACATTTTATGGGTTTATAGCAATATGATAAGTAAAACTCTTTATATATATACAATAACGCAACAGTTTACAAGAAACTATCAAAAACGCTTGCAATATACCGTTATATTACAATAAATAACCTCTTACTCTTCTATTTATTAGCTTAATGTAATGTAAGCTACTTATAGGTCAAAATTATTCTAAAAAAAGGATTGTATACTTCAATTTGTAGGAAAACAGCTATATATCACCGATAACTAGCTAAAATCATTGAAAAGAACACATTTTGATGGTATAAAGCATTATCATAAGATAAATTCCTTCTATTAATGATATAACACTACAATTAAGAAGAAATTATGAAAAACACGTATAATATACAATTGTATCACAATATAGAGTCTCAAACTCCTATTATAAGATTACAGTAGCTCAAAATAGCAATTTCTAACGAAAACAACAATCCACATTTTGAATTTCTCTATCATAAAAAGGGCTGATTAATGTCAATTTTCGACATTTTTTAGCCCTTCAAAAATACATTAAAACACTTGAAAAAACGTTGTTTTTAGGAATAAAATTGATACATAAATTTCATGAAAAATACATATTTTAAGCTCATAATATTGTAAAACATAGTTGTGTAAAAGTGCTGAATCATGACAAATTTTGACATTATTTAGCATTTCAAAAATACATTAAAATACTTGAAAAAACATTGTTTATAAGATTAAAATTGATATCTAAATTTCATGAAAAATACATATTTTTAGCAATTAATTTTGTAAAATATAGTTGTAGCAAATATAAAAAGCTATTTAGCTACAGATATAAAGAAAATACTTCAATTTGTAGAGAAAAAACAACTCTTCACTGATAACTAGCTAAAATCAATGAAAACACACTACATTTTTTGGGTTTATAGCAATATGATAAGTATCACTACTTGTATATATACAATAACGCTACAGTTTACAAGAAACTATGAAAAACTGTTGCAATATACCGTTATATCACAATAAATAACCTCTTACTCTTCTATTTATTAGCTTAATGTAATGTAAGCTACTTATAACTGCAAATTATTCTAAAAAAAGGATTGTTTACTTCAATTTGTAGGAAAACAGCTATATATCACCGATAACTAGCTAAAATCATTGAAAAGAACACATTTTCAAGGGTATAAAGCATTATCATAAGGTAAATTCCTTCTATTAATGATATAACACTACAATTAAGAAGAAACTATGAAAAACACGTATAATATACAATTGTATCACAATATAGAGTCTCAAACTCCTATTATAAGCTTACAGTAGTTTAAAATAACAATTTCTAACGAAAACAACTATAATTCTACATTTTGAATTTCTCTATAAAAAAATGAGCTGAATAATGTCAATTTTCGACATTTTTTAGCCCTTCAAAAATACATTAAAACACTTGAAAAAACGTTGTTTTTAAGAATAAAATTGATACATAAATTACATGAAAAATACATATTTTAAGCTCATAATATTGTAAAATATAGTTGTGTAAAAGTGCTGAATAATGTCAAATTTCGACATTTTTTAGGCTTTCAAAAATACATTAAAACACTTGAAAAAACGTTGTTTTTTAGGTTAAAATTGATATATAAATTTCATGAAAAATTTATATTTTAACTCATAACATTGTAAAATATAGTTGTGTAAAAGTGCTGAATAATGTAAAATTTCGACATTATTTAGCATTTCAAAAATACATTAAAATTCTTGAAAAACATTGTTTTTAAGATTAAAATTGATATCTAAATTTCATGAAAAATACATATTTTTAGCTATTAATTTTGTAAAATATAGTTGTAGCAAATATAAAAAGCTATTTAGCTACAGATATAAAGAAATATACTTCAATTTGTAGAAAAAAACCACTCTTCACTGATAACTAGCTAAAATCATTGAAAACACTACATTTTATGGGTTTATAGCAATATGATAAGTAAAACTACTTGTATATATACAATAACGCTACAGTTTACAAGAAACTATGAAAAACGCTTGCAATATACCGTTATATCACAATAAATAACCTCTTACTCTTCTATTTAATAGCTTAATGTAATGTAAGCTACTTATAGGTGCATATTATTCTAAAAAGAGAATTTTGTACTTCAATTTGTAGGAAAACAGCTATATATCACTGATAACTAGCAAAAATCATTGAAAACACTACATTTTATGGGTTTATAGCAATATAATAAGTAAAACTACTTGTATATATACAATAACCCTACATTTTCGAAGAAACTATGAAAAACGCTTGCAATATACCGTTATATCACAATAATAACCTCTTACTCTTCTATTTAATAGCTTAATGTAATGTAAGCTACTTATAGGTGCAAATTATTCTAAAAAGAGGATTTTATACTTCAATTTGTAGGAAAACAGCTATATATCACCGATACATAGCTAATATCATTGAAAACACTACATTTTATGGGTTTATAGCAATATGATAAGTAAATCTACTTGTATATATACAATAACGCTACAGTTTAGAAGAAACTATGAAAAACGCTTGCAATATACCGTTATATCACAATAAATAACCTCTTACTCTTCTATTTATTAGCTTAATGTAATGTAAACTACTTATAGGTGCAAATTATTCTAAAAAAAAGGATTGTATACTTCAATTTGTAGGAAAACAGCTCTATATCACCGATAAATAGCTAATATCATTGAAAACACTACATTTTATGGGTTTATAGCAATATGATAAGTAAAACTACTTGTATATATACAATAACGCTACAGTTTACAAGAAACTATGAAAAACGCTTGCAATATACCGTTATATCACAATAAAAACCCTCTTACTCTTCTATTTATTAGCTTAATGTAATGTAAGCTACTTATAGGTCCAAATTATTCTAAAAAAAGGATTGTATACTTCAATTTGTAGGAAAACAGCTATATATCACCGATAACTAGCTAAAATCATTGAAAAGAACACATTTTGAGGGTATAAAGCATTATCATAAGGTAAATTCCTTCTATTAATGATATAACACTACAATTAAGAAGAAATTATGAAAAACACGTATAATATACAATTGTATCACAATATAGAGTCTCAAACTCCTATTATAAGATTACAGTAGTTTAAAATAGCAATTTCTAACGAAAACAACTAAAAATCCACATTTTGAATTTCTCTATCATAAAAAGGGCTGAATAATGTCAATTTTCGACATTTTTTAACCCTTCAAAAATACATTAAAACACTTGAAAAAACGTTGTTTTTAAGAATAAAATTGATACATAAATTTCATGAAAAATACATATTTTAAGCTCATAATATTGTAAAACATAGTTGTGTAAAAGTGCTGAATCATGACAAATTTTGACATTATTTAGCATTTCAAAAATACATTAAAATACTTGAAAAAACATTGTTTATAAGATTAAAATTGATATCTAAATTTCATGAAAAATACATATTTTTAGCAATTAATTTTGTAAAATATAGTTGTAGCAAATATAAAAAGCTATTTAGCTACAGATATAAAGAAATATACTTCAATTTGTAGAAAAAACAACTCTTCACTGATAACTAGCTAAAATCAATGAAAACACTACATTTTTTGGGTTTATAGCAATATGATAAGTATCACTACTTGTATATATACAATAACGCTACAGTTTACAAGAAACTATGAAAAACTGTTGCAATATACCGTTATATCACAATAAATAACCTCTTACTCTTCTATTTATTAGCTTAATGTAATGTAAGCTACTTATAACTGCAAATTATTCTAAAAAAAGGATTGTTTACTTCAATTTGTAGGAAAACAGCTATATATCACCGATAACTAGCTAAAATCATTGAAAAGAACACATTTTCAAGGGTATAAAGCATTATCATAAGGTAAATTCCTTCTATTAATGATATAACACTACAATTAAGAAGAAACTATGAAAAACACGTATAATATACAATTGTATCACAATATAGAGTCTCAAACTCCTATTATAAGCTTACAGTAGTTTAAAATAACAATTTCTAACGAAAACAACTATAATTCTACATTTTGAATTTCTCTATAAAAAAATGAGCTGAATAATGTCAATTTTCGACATTTTTTAGCCCTTCAAAAATACATTAAAACACTTGAAAAAACGTTGTTTTTAAGAATAAAATTGATACATAAATTACATGAAAAATACATATTTTAAGCTCATAATATTGTAAAATATAGTTGTGTAAAAGTGCTGAATAATGTCAAATTTCGACATTTTTTAGGCTTTCAAAAATACATTAAAACACTTGAAAAAACGTTGTTTTTAAGATTAAAATTGATATATAAATTTCATGAAAAATTCATATTTTAACTCATAACATTGTAAAATATAGTTGTGTAAAAGTGCTGAATAATGTAAAATTTCGACATTATTTAGCATTTCAAAAATACATTAAAATTCTTGAAAAACATTGTTTTTAAGATTAAAATTGATATCTAAATTTCATGAAAAATACATATTTTTAGCTATTAATTTTGTAAAATATAGTTGTAGCAAATATAAAAAGCTATTTAGCTACAGATATAAAGAAATATACTTCAATTTGTAGAAAAAAAACCACTCTTCACTGATAACTAGCTAAAATCATTGAAAACACTACATTTTATGGGTTTATAGCAATATGATAAGTAAAACTACTTGTATATATACAATAACGCTACAGTTTACAAGAAACTATGAAAAACGCTTGCAATATACCGTTATATCACAATAAATAACCTCTTACTCTTCTATTTAATAGCTTAATGTAATGTAAGCTACTTATAGGTGCATATTATTCTAAAAAGAGAATTTTGTACTTCAATTTGTAGGAAAACAGCTATATATCACTGATAACTAGCAAAAATCATTGAAAACACTACATTTTATGGGTTTATAGCAATATAATAAGTAAAACTACTTGTATATATACAATAACCCTACAGTTTCGAAGAAACTATGAAAAACGCTTGCAATATACCGTTATATCACAATAAATAACCTCTTACTCTTCTATTTAATAGCTTAATGTAATGTAAGCTACTTATAGGTGCAATTTATTCTAAAAAGAGGATTTTATACTTCAATTTGTAGGAAAACAGCTATATATCACCGATACATAGCTAATATCATTGAAAACACTACATTTTATGGGTTTATAGCAATATGATAAGTAAATCTACTTGTATATATACAATAACGCTACAGTTTATAAGAAACTATGAAAAACGCTTGCAATATACCGTTATATCACAATAAATAACCTCTTACTCTTCTATTTATTAGCTTAATGTAATGTAAACTACTTATAGGTGCAAATTATTCTAAAAAAAAGGATTGTATACTTCAATTTGTAGGAAAACAGCTCTATATCACCGATAAATAGTTAATATCATTGAAAACACTACATTTTATGGGTTTATAGCAATATGATTAGTATAACTACTTGTATATATACAATAACGCTACAGTTTACAAGAAACTATGAAAAACGCTTGCAATATACCGTTATATCACAATAAATAACCTCTTACTCTTCTATTTAATAGCTTAATGTAATGTAAGCTACTTATAGGTGCAAATTATTCTAAAAAGAGGATTTTATACTTCAATTTGTAAGAAAACAGCTATATATCACTGATAACTAGCTAAAATCATTGAAAACACTACATTTTATGGGTTTCTAGCAATATAATAAGTAAAACTACTTGTATATATACAATAACGCTACAGTTTACAAGAAACTATGAAAAACGCGTGCAATATACCGTTATATCACAATAAAAAACCTCTTACTCTTCTATTTAATAGC
>JACEEZ010010869.1:7500-22500 GCA_016584305.1 Chionoecetes opilio
ATTTTATCTCCCCACACCTCTCTATCTCTTCATATATCCATTCTCACCCCTCCTTTCCCCTTCCTCCCCTACTTATCTCCCCTTTCCCCCATCATATCAATTGAACATTTCCCCTCCCTTCCCCTCTCCTTAACTAACCTCAAAAAAATATATTCTTCAATTAATATCAATGACAGGAAGGAAAAAATAACCGGATAAACGGGTCAAAAAAGCAAAAAATGTATATAAAAAATAATAATACATAAGTGAATAGAATAAATGAATACATATATATTAAACCTTGAAGATTAAACCCCAGTGTGTGACTCGACCAATCACATCGCGCGTTGCCTTAGAAGGGTGTAGGCAAGGACCAATGGGAGAGCTTGTTGCCTCTGACGTCATTGCGCGGGAAAAAAAGAGGGAGAAGTGTAAAGGCCGATTCCCACTATCCCGCTTGTAAGGCCGCCATACAACAACAAAGACGTCACAACAAAGTCTACCGCACCGCCGTACCGCTGTAAGGCTGCCGTACAAAGTTAATTCAGTCATCTCTCCCGCTCGGGGGTTTGTCCCTCGACCCAGAGTTCCCAAACTGTGCCCAGTTACCACAAATACCACTCAAGCGGTGATGATGGTGACGTCATTGTTGTTGTATGGCGGCCGTACAAGCGGGAAGGTGGGAACCGGGCTTAAGCAGTGTCGTTTCTAGCCTTTTGGGAAATGCTGTTTTTAGCCCGTATGCAAAATGTTGTTTGGGGGGCCCTATGCAAAATGTTGTTTGGGGGGCCCTATGCAAAATGTTGTTTGGGGGGCCCTATGCAAAATGTTGTTTGGGGGGCCCTATGCAAAATGTTGTTTGGGGGGCCCTATGCAAAATGTTGTTTGGGGCCCTATTGCAAAATTTGTATGGGGGCCCTATCAAAATGTTGTTTGGGGGCCCTATGCGAAATGTTGTTTGGGGCCCTATGCAAAATGTTGTTTGGGGGGCCCTATGCAAAATGGCGTTTGGGGGCCCTATGCGAAATGTTGTTTGGGGCCCTATGCGAAATGTTGTTTGGGGGCCCTATGAAAAATTTGGCGTTTGGGGGCCCTATGCGAAATGTTGTTTGGGGGTCCTATGCGAATGCTTTTGGGGGCCCTATGCGAAATGTTGTTTGGGGGCCCTATCGAATGCTGTTTGGGGGCCCTATGCAAAATGTAGTTTGAGGCACTATTTGTTCACTTGGTGGGGGAATTCCCGAGCCCTCTAAGGTGGTCCGGGGCACGCTTTGATATTTAAATGCATCAATTTGGTCACTGTACGTAAGAGGAAAGAGACTAGATTATAAAAGGAATGGCGCGGGGCCACTATAATATCACACTTCCTACTATACTACTAATACTACTACTACTACTCACTACTATACTACTACTACTACTACTACTACTCTACTACTACTAACTACTACTACTACTACTACTACTACTCCTACTACTACTACTACTACTACTACTACTACTACTACTACTATTTACTACTACTACTACTACAAACTACTACTACTACTACACTACTACTACTATACACTACTACTATACTATACTACTACTACTACTACTACTACTACTACTACTACTACTAACTACTACTACTACTACTACTACTACTATACTACTAGCTACTACTACAAAACTACTACTAACACTACTACTACTACTACTACTACTACTACTACTACTACTTACTACTACTACTACTACTACTACTACTCCCACTACTACTACTACAAACTACACTACTACTACTACTACTACTACTACTACTACTACTACTACTACTACTACTACACTACTACTACTACTACCAACTCTACTACTACTACCACTACAAATACTACTACTACCACTACTCCCTACTACTACTACTAACAAACTACTCAAAACTACTACTACTCCTACTACACTACTACTACTAACTACTACACTACTACTACTACAAACTACTACTACTACTACTAACTACCACTACTACTACTACTACTACTACTACTACTACTACTACTACTACTACTACTACTACTACTACTACTACTACTACTACTACTACTACTACTACTACTACTCTACTACAAACTACTACTACTCCCACACTACTACTCTACTACTACTACTACTACTACTACTACTACTACTACTACTACTACTACTACTCTACTACACACTACACTACTACTACTACTACTACTACTACTACTACTACTACTACTACTACTACTACTCTACTACTACTACTACTACTACTACTACTACTACTACTACCCTACCACTACTACTACTACACTACTACTCTACTACTACTACTACTACTACTACTATACTACTACTACTACTACTACTAATACTACTACTACTACTACTAACTACTACTATACTACTACTCTACTACTACTACTACTACTACTACTACTACTACTACTCTACTACACTACTACTACTACTACTACGACTACTACTACTACTACTACTAATATACTTACTACGAACTACTACTACTACTACTAACTACTACTACTACTACACTGCTACTACAACTTATAATATATAATAATCAACGACAAAATGCAAAAGCGAGAAAGGAAGGCACAGAGAGAGAGAGAGAGAGGAGAGAGAGTAGAGAGAGAGAGAAGGAGGAGAGAGAGAGAAGAGAGAGAGAGAGTCAGCGACAGACAGAACAGACAGACAGACACTCAAGATGCCGGACATTGATAGACAGAGTAATTTTCCGGATTAACTAAACTCACACTTTGTAAGGAAAAAAAAGACCCCCTCTTGCCCCCCCTTCCCCCCCCTGTTATTCCCCTCCTTGTATTCAAAAGCCCTAAACAATCTCTCTCTCTCTCTCTCTCTCTCTCTCTCTCTCCTCTCTCTCTCTCCTCTCTCTTTCTCCTCTCTCTCTCTCTCTCTCTCTCATAAGCATGCTGTACAGTCTCATCATTATCTATCTGTCTATCTATCGTTTTAGCTATTCATCTATCTATCTTTTACTATTGGTCAATCTCTTCTCACTCCCTCTTCTCTCTCTCTCTCTCTCTCCTCTCTCTCTCTGCTCCTCTCTCTCTCTCTCTCCTCTCGTCTCTCTCTCCGTCTCTCTCTCTCTCTCTCTCTCTCTCCCTAGCTTTTGGACCGGAAGTGAGAGAGAAGAGAGAGAGATAGAGAGATGGGTTAGATAATACGAGGTAAGGAGAGAGCAATAGAGAGGAGGAGGGAAACAGTAGAACATGAGGAAAGGAGGAGGAGGATGAGGAGGAGGATGAGGAGGAGGAGGTGTAGGAGGATGAGGAAGGAGGAGGGATGAGGAGAGGGGGGGGGGGGAGGAGGAGGGGAGGAGGAGGGAAGATGATGGGATGATACGAGTAACCGGACAGGTTTGATGCTCTCTCTCTCTCTCTCTCTCTTCTCCTCTCTCTCTCTCTCTGCTCTCATCTCTCTCCTCTCTCTTCTCTCTACAAACACACCTCACACATACATAAAAGCACGTAAAGAGGAGTGAGAGAGAGGAGAAGAAGAAGAGAGAGGGTTAGGGGGGTGAGGGGAGCATATCATTCCCCTCTTCATCTCCTTTTATCCAATCCCCAATCTCTTCCACTCATAATTTTTTCCAACTCTTCCCCCTCTCCTCTCTCCTCTCCTCTCCTCTCTCTCTCTTCTCTCTCTCCATCCCATCCTCCCTCCCTCTCTTCTCATCTCTCATCCCTGTCTCATCTCTCTCTATCGTACAAGGATAATGTGTTGAATTAGTCTGCATATTTCTGAGAGAGAGAGCGAGAGAGAGAGAGGATAAATACTCATAAAAGTCATCCAGGAGCTTCACCAATTTCGTGTAGACGGTAATTTTCAATATTTTAGGAAATATAATATGTATAAATAGTCCGGGAGGAAATGAAAATAAATAGGAAGGAAGAGGAGGAGGAGGAGGAGAGGAGGAGGAGGAGGAGGAGGAGGAGGAGGAGGGGAGGAGGAGGAGGACGAGGAGGAGGAGGAAGAGGAGGAGGCGGAGGAGGAGGAGGAGAGCAACATAAATGCATGATTTACGTTATCATGTCTCCTATCTCCTTCTTCTTCTTCTTCTTCTTCTTCTTCTCCTTCTTCTTCTTCTTCTTCTCCTTCTTCTTCTTCTTCTTCTTCTTCTTCTTCTTTTCTTCTTCTTCTTCTTAATTGCATTGATATATCCTTTAACCTGTATAAGATAAGATTTTCATCCTATCTAGACACTTTGCAAGTACCAACTACAAGGTTATTGACCATACAAAGCGCCGCCACGTCAGCACGAACTAGGCGGACTCGAACCGCTGACCGAATGCGCAGGGACTCGGCACATTGCAACCTCACGTCTCTACCAACCTTGCCACACTGACTGGCTAACCTGTATGAAGGAGGGGGGAAGGAAGGGGGGCGAATCTCCCTTCTATACTGATATTTCTCCCTCCCTCTTCCCCCTCATCTTTCTTATTACCTCTCCTCTTCTCCTCTCCTTTATTTCTTATTCCTCCTCTTCCTCCTAGTTCCTCTTGAAAACTCTGCTCTTCCTTGAATATATTTAGTAGTAGTAGTAGTAGTAGTAGTAGTAGTAGTAGTAGTAGTAGTAGTAGTAGTAGTAGTAGTAGTAGTAGTAGTAGTAGTAGTAGTTAGTAGTAGTAGTAGTTCGTGGAGGCGGTAGCAGAGTGGTTAGCGTCACCGGGTGGCGTTCTGGAAGACCCAACCAGTGTTACAAGTTGCCGCGGAGTCGCGTGTGTACTGAGACCGCATAACTCACGCACTTTAAAGTATTTTCTGCGAGTCGTCGTGTGTCCTGTGCACTCAATTGGTCTGAGTATGAGGTCGTCGATAAGACACAGTTAGCTGGGCACTGTGTCGCTGGTGGTCATCACTCTGAGAATGAGTGCGCTGACTTATAACTCTACACCAAATATAAAAGGAAATTGCGATACTCGGAGGACACAGGGGGCGGCTGAGCCTCTAATCACAGCGTATCACCCACCTCCCCTGAGGTCACGATCCCAGGCGCTAATGGCCAAGGTTAAAAAAAAAAAAAAAAAAAAAAAAAATAGTAGTAGTAGTAGTAGTAGTAGTAGTAGTAGTAGGAGGAGGAGGAGTAGTAGTAGTAGTAGTAGTAGTAGTAGTAGGATAGACATAGGAACAGTCAAACAATATCTAGACTATTTTTCTTCTCCCTTGGTAAGTCATCTGATTTTTTTTCCTCCTTGAAATAAAACTTGACGAAATATTTGAATGACAGAATGACGAAAGAAATGATGAATGAAGAAAAGAAAGACTGACGAAAATGAAGAAAGAAATGACGCAATGAATGACGAAAGAAAGAATGACGAAAATGAAGAAAGAAATGACGAAATGAATGACAAAAGAAAGAATGAAGAATATGAAGAAAGAAATGACGAAATGAATGACGAAAGAAAGAATGACGAAAGAAATGACGAAATGAATGACAAAAGAAAGAATGAAGAATATGAAGAAAGAAATTACGAAATGAATGACGAAAGAAAGAATGAAGAAAATGAAGAAAGAAATGACGAAATGAATGACGAAAGAAAGAATGAAGAAAGAAATGACGAAATGAATGAACGAAAAGAAAAAATGAAGAAAGAAATGACGAAATGATGACGGAACAAAGACTGACGAAAATGAATAAAGAAATGCCGAATAATGACGAAAGAAAGAATTGAAGAAATGAAGAAAGAAATGACGAAATGAATGACGAAAGAAAGAATGAAGAAAGAAATGACGAAATGAATGGAAGAAAAGAAAGAATGAAGAAAATGAAGAAAGAAATGACGAAATGAATGACGAAAGAAAGAATGAAGAAAGAAATGACGAAATGAATGACGAAAGAAAGAATGAAGAAAGAAATGACGAAATAATGGCAACGAAAGAATGAAGAAAATGACGAAAGAAACGAAAGAAATGAATGACGAAAGAAAGAATGGAAGAAAGAAATGCGAAATGAATGACGAAAGGAAAAATGAAGAAGAATGACGAAATGAATTGACGAAAAGAAGATGAAGAAAGAATGACGAAATGAATGACGAAAGTAAAGAATGAAGAAAGAATGACGAATGAATTGGCAAAAAGACAGAATGAAGAAAATTAAGAAAGAAATAACGAAATGAATGACGAAAGAAAGAATGACGAAAGAAATGACGAAATGAATGACGAAAGAAAGAATGAAGAAAGAAATGACGAAATGAATGACGAAAGAAAGAATGAAGAAAGAAATGACGAAATGAATGCCGAAAGAAAGAATGAAGAAAGAAGTGACGAAATGAATGACGAAAGAAAGAATGAAGAAAGAAATGACGAAATGAATGACGAAAGAAAGAATGAAGAAAGAAATGACGAAATGAATGACGAAAGAAAGAATGAAGAAAGAAATGACAAAATGAATGACGAAAGAAAGAATGACATTGATTTTCAGAGTGGTCTCCAGAGTCACTAAGAGATTAAAGCTTGAACACCCTTTTATATTAGGAAGTATTTATATATTACTAGTTATGTATTACGAAGGCCCTATAACTCTTATGTAAATATCTGTGTGTTCAGTGAGTTAGATTAAACAAACACGCTCTTAGGTGTGGCTCTGTGTGTGTGTGTGTGTGTGTGTGTGTGTGTGTGTGTGTGTGTGTGTGTGTGTGTGTGTGTGTGTGTGTGTGTGTGTGTGTGTGTGTGTGTGTGTGTGTGTGTGTGTGTGTGTGTGTGTGTGTGTGTGTGTGTGTGTGTGTGTGTTCTTCATTTGTATTCCTTTGTATATTCTTCTTCCTCCTACCGATCTAAAAATCTTTCCTCGCAACATTACATCAAATCCCTCCCCACCTTCCCCTCCCCCTCCTCCCCCTCCCTCTTCCCCCTCCCCCTTCCCATCCCCCTCCCCCTCCCCCCCCATTTATCTCCCACTTCGCGCCCTCCCAAAATATTGTAATTAGATTCGTCGGCTAATTACATGGAACTGACACGGAGAGGAGGAGGAGGAAGAGGAGGAGGAGGAAGAGGAGGAGGAGGAAGAGGAGGAGGATTAACGACGCAACAGGTTCCCCCCCCCCTTCCTACACCCCCCCCCCATCATCACTGCTACTATTGATATCGTAAATACAGTTCACCTCCATCACCATCACTACAACTACTACTATCACCTGCTACTACACCTGCTACTTCCTGCTACTACCTGCTATTACATGAATTATCTATTGCCACTGCTATACTAATTACTGCTATTACTATTACCAGAGCAGTCCACCAGAATCACTATCATCACTATACTACTACTACTACTACTACTACTACTACTACTACTACTACTACTACTACTATAACTACTACTACTACATTTATTATTATTACTACTACTACTACTACTACTACTACTACTACTACTAACTACTACTATAACTACTACGACTACATTTATTTTACACTACGACTACTACTACTGCTACTAACTACTACTACTACTATTACTACTACTACAGCTATTACTACGTACTACTACTACTACTAATAACTACTTACCACTACTATAACTACTACTACTAACATTTATTATTACTACTACTACTACTACTACTCACTTACTACTACTACTATACTATAACTACTACTACTACATCTATTATTACTACTACTACTACACTACTACACTACTATTACTAACTACTACTACTACTACTACTACTACTACCACTACTACTACTACTACTACTACTATACTACTACTACTACTACTACTACTACTACTACACTTGCTGTCCATATGAGTGAATAAAAAAATAACTCAAATAATTTCTTATTATAAATCATTCTAACCAAATTTTAACCATCTAAAACTCTCTGATGCTCTTCTCTCTCTCTCATCTCTCCTCTCTCTCGTCTCGAGTCTCTTTCTCTCTCCTCCTCATCTCTCTCTCGCTCTCTCTCTCTCTCTCATCTCTCTCTCTCTCTCTCTCATCGCTCTCTCTCTCTCAATTGGTTTCTTCCACGAGAATCTCTTAATATAGTGCTGTGATTATGGTAGTAAGTAGTAGTAGAGTAGTAATAGTAAGTAGTAGCAAGTAGAATATATATTATCATCAGTGAGAAGTAGTAAGTAGTACAGCGTAAAGTAGTATGTATAGCACAGTAGAAGTAGTAAGTAGTAGGCAGCAGTAGAAGTAGTAGTATAGCAGCAGTAGAATGTAGTAGTAGCAGCAGTAGAAGTAGTAGTAGTAAGCAGCAGTATATTAGTAACACAGAGTATAGTGAATGCTATGATAAAGGAATACAAAGTATAACAAAGGAAATACTAAGACAGAATACATTTTCATCCTTCTAGAACACTTTGCAAGTACCACTACAAGGTTATTGACTTTATCAAAGCGCCGCCACTTCAGCACTGAACTAGGGGACTCGAACCGCTGACCGAATGCACAGGGACGCTGCACATTGCAAACTCACGTCTCTACCAACCTTGCCACCCTGACGGGCTCAAAGGAATACTAAGGACCACCCAAGTATTAAAACAGTCAAGGTCTTATTACGGATATCGACCAAAATATTACTAGTATGAAGAGTAAGAATGATATTAATGGTAGTAGAAGTAGTGGTGTTTATAGATTGATGACAGTAGTAGCAGCAGCTATGTGGTGGTGGTGTATTCGTTGCCTTTTAAAAGTTAGAAGATATGTGTGGTGGGGTGTGTGTGTGGTGTTGTGTGTGTGTTGTGTTGTGTGTGTGTGTGTGTGGTGTGTGTGTGTGTGTGTGTGTGTGTGTGTGTGGGTGTGTGTGTGGTGTGTGTGTGTGTGTGTGTGTGTTTGTGTGTGTGTGTGTGGTGTGTGTGTGTTGTGTACTCAAATTTGTGGACAGTTATCATGAGAAACCACCAACATCCCTCTCTCTCTCTCCTTCTCTCTCTTCTCTCTCTCTCTCCTGGACCACACACACACACACACACAACACACACACACACACACACACACACACACCACACACACACACACACACACACACCAACCACTATCAACATTTAATAGCTGTTAATATAGAACTATAGAGAAACAGGTTTATCAAAGGTTGGGAAGGAAGGTCAGAGGGGAAGGTGAGGAAACAGGAGGAGGAGGAGGAGGAGGAGGAGGAGGAGGAGGAGGAGGAGGAGGAGGAGGAGGAGGAGGAGGTCAGTGCTCTTGAAATTCAGTCAAAAATCGGAGCATCTAAGGTTGAGTCTGTTTTGGTCATGGCTGAAAGACGGACTGTGAAATTGCTGCCTTCCTCCTCCTCCTCCTCCTCCTCTTCTTGTTTCTTCTTGTTTACTTTAGTTTTGTCTCGTCATTGTGGTATATTTATCATTATATGTTTTCTCTTTACTCTCTTTCTATCCTCTTCCTTCTCGTTCGTTAATCCGCCAACTCTGCTAAACTCTGATGATCATGACTTCTACAGCAATTTATTAGAAAGTTCGTTAACTCAGCATGTTCACAAACCCACGAGAGGTGACAACATATTGGATCTTGTTTTTTCGATAAATGCCGATTTGGTAAAGCATGTGAATATTGGCCCTGAATTTGGCCCTAGCGATCATAGAATTGTGTCCTTTGATAAAAAATCTCGAAGTGTACAGAGAAAGCGTTAGCGACAAACAAATTTTCCTGTATAAACAAGGTAACTTTGAAAGACTTACAGTAGAACAGATCAGAAACAGATTGGAGTGTGCTATCAAATCAATCGAATATACACGAATCATGAAGGATATTTAACACTATCTTGAACAATGCGGTAAAGTCTTGGATTCCAGTCGGTAAAAGACGTTCACGTAATAATAAAAATAAACCCAAGTGGTGGAACAGACAAATCGAATCTAGGCCTATACAGAAAAAAACGGGCCTATCGTAAATACTTGTCGTCTCAAAATGAAAATGATAAAATAGTTCGCGAGACTACTCAACTTGATTACAATTCGGTCCTATGTAAATGTGTTGCGTTTAGTAGTAGTAGTAGTAGTAGTAGTAGTAGTAGTAGTAGTAGTAGCAGTAGTAGTAGTAGTAGTAGTAGTAGTAGTAGTAGTAGTAGCAGTAGTAGTAGTAGTAGTAGTAGTAGTAGTAGCATAGTTTCGCGAGACTATTCAACTTGATTACAATTCGGTCCTATGTAAATTTGTTGCGTTTAGTAGTAGTAGTAGTAGTAGTAGTAGTAGTAGTAGTAGTAGTAGTAGTAGTAGTAGTAGTAGTAGTAGTAGTAGCATAGTTTCGCGAGACTATTCAACTTGATTACAATTCGGTCCTATGTAAATGTGTTGCGTTTAGTAGTAGTAGTAGTAGTAGTAGTTAGTAGCAGTAGTAGTAGTAGTAGTAGTAGTAGTAGTAGTAGTAGTAGTAGCAGTAGTAGTAGTAGTAGTAGTAGTAGCATAGTGATGTTAGTGATTTTAGTGGACAGCTATCTTTTATCTTTTAGTTCTTTTAACTCTTTAGCTCTAAATTTAGTTTCGAGTCTATCTCTCCTTCAATCTTTCCTATCAATTCCATGGCAGTTTCTCAATTCTGTTTGGTGGGTTTTTTCTCGGCCGGAGGGAGAGGTGGGTGGGGAGGAGCCTTCAACTTTGCTATTCTCCCCTCCCTCCCCTCACTTCTCTTCTCTCCTCTTTCTCCTTCATCTTCCTCCTCCTCCTCCTCCTCCTGCTCTTCCTCCTTTTTCTCACTTGTAAGGGTGGGGGTGGGGAGGAGCCTTCAACTTTGCTATTCTTTGACCTCTAACACGTAGAAACTATAGTTGTAGAAAGTAGTCACACAGGCAGCTCGTTTGGCCCAGTAGGGATGTTGCTGTCTGTTCTTCCTTTGTATTCCTTTGTATTCCTTTGTATATTCTTCTTCCTCTTTTTTTCCAATTTCTCTTATTTCTCTACCTCCTCCTCTTTTGTCACTTCTTTCTTCCTTCCTTCCTTTTTTTCCTTCCTTCCTTCCTCTTCTTCCTCTCCTATTCTATTATCTCTTCTTTCTTCCTCTTTTTTTCTCTATCCATTTCTATTTCTCGTTTCTTTTCTTCCTCTCATCCTCCTTCCTTCCTTCCTTCCTTCCTTCCTTCCTTCCTTCCTTCCTTCCTCTTCTTCCATATTTTCGTCTTTTTTTCCCAATTTCTCTTATTTTTCTCGCTCCTTCTCTTTAGTCATTTCTTTCTTCCTTTTTGTCTTCTTCTGCTCCTTCGTATCATGACATTTATTATCATTATTATCATTATTACTATCATTATCATTATCCTCATTACAGTCTTAACCCCTTCACACCAGATCTTTCCATTGCTAAAAAAATCGTCTGTTGTTAGCCCTCATAAACTTGCGAAAAAGTACTGAATAACCAATTTGTAGTGACAAGGGTACTAACAGGTCCCTAGCTATAAATATTACCTTCACTACCGCAAAGCCGTCCTCCGCGAACTTTTTGGCTAGCTCCTCGAGGGCTATTGGTGGGCCTTCGCCCCACCACCTTGTTTGATGGGCTTTCGGCCCACCAAACACAGACCCCTCCAGTCACCCCTTCTAACTTTCCTGAAATCATAGATGTAAAATGTATACGTATTAACGCCAACCCATTCACCATCACCCCCAACCCATTCACTCAGCCATTACCCCCACCCACACCCATTCACTCACCCATTACCCATCACCCCCCACCCATTCACTCACCCATACCCATCACCCAACCATCACCCCCACCCATTCACTCACCCTCACCTCCACACCCATTACCATCACCCCACTCATTCACTCACCCATTACCCATCACCCTACATCAAGGTTTCCTCAATTCTCGCAACCCACTTTTTTTTCACAATTCTCGCTAATAGGCTACTAAAAAAAAAAAAAAAAGTTATCGGATCATCCCATAAGTGGGCTTAAAACCTTCCCCTGGTCGACCTGGTTCCAAAACTGTGCCATATGATGGGATTCCGCCACGGGGGGCGGAACCTATACCACACACACACACACACAATATGTATTTCATGTACATTTAAGATGCCATACATGTATACATGTATAGTATTTATGTGTGTAGTTTGGTATGTGGTTTAGTCATAGTGTAGTATTTCATAGTCATAGTAGTAGTATTATATATATAAAGTATGTATTGGATAGCATAGGTTACGAAAGTTCTTATTTTGATTTTTTCATATAAATGTAAATGTATATGTGTTATTGCATATATATGGATGAATGAATGATCGTATATATGCGTGTGTGTGTATGTATATGTATGTATGTGTGTATGTGCATATATGTGTATATGTGTGTATTTGTGTGTACGTATATGCATATGTGTATGTCTGTATGTGTATATGTATGTATAGATGTATATGTATGTATATATTTTTTTTCCTTCACGTTACAAAGTAGTATATTTTTACTATATAAACAAACAGCCAACTGATTCTGCTCAGCACCTATAACTTATATCTGAACCTGTCTGTCAGGGAGCCTTGGCTCGACAGACCGTGCCAACGACCACTTTTTATGTAATTACTGAATGTATATATTTACTAGTAATGGCAATAAACTTTACTTACTTACTTACTTACTTACTTACATACACTTTCGCTTATATTATTATATATAGTCACTAAAAGTCGTCTAAAGATATACCAAATTACGGTATAAATTACGGCACCCAAATTACGATGGAAACTACGTTCTGGGTCTCAAGAGGTTAAATATTATCACTCAATATTGGCAAACATATTTTTCTTCCTCTCCCCAATCTTCTGCTGCTCTCTTCAAAACTCTCTACTTCATCTTAATTTGTCTCTAACTTACAAGCAGTTTCTCTTACTATCCAGATAACACAAAAAATAAAATTGTAGGGTGTAAGAACATGTTTCCTAAATTACGAGACAAATACAGACTTTACAGATCTCAAGTTGTATTTTTTTTAACCAAACAAAAAACTTAAAGTGACTTCATCCAATTTGATGAAGTATTTAGGAAACTCGACACTATTAACGTGGTCGAATAATTGACAATCGATTGATCTAACGTACAGGAGTAACAGAATAGAATAGGAATAATAGAATATAACAATGATACATTTGATACTAATAATAGTATAAGAATAAGAGAGAGAGAGGAGAGAGAGAGAGAGAGAGAGAGGAGAGAGAGAGAGAGAGAGGAGAGAGAGAGAGAGAGAGAGAGAGAGAGAGAGAGAGAGAGAGAGAGGAGAGAGAGAGAGAGAGGAGAGAGAGAGAGAAGAGGAGAGAGAGAGAGAGAGGAGAGAGAGAGGAGGAGAGAGAGAGAGAGCGAGAGAGAGAGGAGAGAGAGAGAGAGAGAGAGAGAGAGGAGAGAGAGAGAGAGAGGAGAGAGAGAGAGAGAGAGAGAGAGAGAGAGAGAGGAGAGAGAGAGAGAGAGGAGAGAATATAAAAAAAGGTTCAAATCCAATAAAGATAAATATGAAAAGTATGTTGATGTTTGATTTCTCCTTTGTCTCCTCCTCCTCCTCCTCCTCCTCCTCCTCCTCCTCCTCCTCCTCCTCCTCCTCCTCCCATACCTGTCCTAACCTCTCCTGACCCTACTGTTGTCACTGCACACACACACACACACACACACACACACACACACACACACACACACACACACACACCAAGACCCTATTTATTCAACTGTGTTAAAGATTGGCAAGTGGTAAGGAGGAGAAAGAGGAGGAATACAAAGGAATACAAAGGAAACACAAACAGCAACAGACCGATAGGTCCTTACAAGGCTGTTTGCTTTAACTACACTACACTAACTAGATAATAAAAGAGAAAGGATAGGAAGTAGAAGGCTCCTCCCCACCCACCCATCCCTCCAGCCGAAGCTGGCCGGAAAAGAAGTGATACCATGCAAAATAGAAAAACTGCATGGAATTTGTGAGGAAAGTTGAAAGCTGTAATCTATGGCTAACTACTACTAGTTTGTGGGGGTAGGTTTAGTGCTTGATAGATAGGTCATGTTATGTGTGTTTTGTAATGGTGTGAACACAGTGTGGAGGTTCAAGGGTGGTGCGGCAGCCTTGCCTGGCGCTTTCTTGGGAGGCAGCAGTCAATCAGGCCCCAGCTCCGTTCAATCCACTGCGGATTGTGTACTTTCCATGTAGGACGCCGTACACTTCAATGCCTCCTGCAGCAGTGACCCCTGGTACCTTAAATCCCGATGGTGGTCACTAACTGTCAGGACCCTAACTGAACCACAGCCCGTCACAGGTCGAGAGTAGTAGTGGTAACCGTTAACTCGGGGCTATCTGTGTGTGTTATGAGGTCTAATGTAGTGTTGGTGTAGGCTCAGTGTGGAAGTTCAGGGGTGGTGCGGCAGCCTTGCCTGGCGCTTTCTTGGGAGGCAGCAGTCAATCAGGCCCCAACTCCGTTTCAATCCACTGCGGTAGTGCACTTTCCAAGTAGGACGCCGTGCACTTCAATGCCCCCTGCAGCAGTGACCCCTGGTATATAAATCCCGATGGTGGTCACTAACTGACAGGGCCCTTACTGAACCACAGCCCGTCACAGGTCAAAAGTTGTAGTAGTAACCGTTTACTCGGGGCTGTCTGAGACGTGTGGGAGGGGTTGTGTAGACGCGACTCGCAATCATTTTACGCAATGAGAGTAAGTTTCAGAGGCCCGCGAGATAAATTTATTATTCCGAGATAAACAGTGACAACCGGGGATTTGGTATGAAATATTTATCGAGGCGATTTTTAAATGATTCTATTGTATTTGAGTTTACTACGTCTGACGGCAGCCCATTCCATACGTTTACAACACGGTTTGTGAAGAAGTACTTTGCTTCGTTCGTTACAAACCGTTTCCTGCTTATTTTAAATCCGTTGTTTCTAGTTGAGCTTGACCGGTCTAGCGTGAAAAGATTTTCTGGGACTACGTTCGTAAATCCATTGAAGATTTTAAAGACTTCGATGAGGTCACCTCTTATCCTTCGTTTTGTTAGTGGGAATAAGTTATGTTCTTTGAGCCGATTTTCGTACGATTTAT
>JACEEZ010010869.1:30000-32500 GCA_016584305.1 Chionoecetes opilio
CCAATGTATAAAAAAAAAAAAAAAAAATAGGAAGGATTGTCGACACATGAACTTGGCTAAACAAACACAAGAACCCACTTCATCAACCTGCCTGGACAAAGGTGTAATATTAAGGTATTTTGTCATAACTTTCACCAAGCTGTTTAATATTTGTCGTGGTGACGTGGAATATATAATGGTCTCTCATATAGCCAAGGGTCTACACACACACACACACACACACACACACACACACACACACACACACACACACACACACACACACAAAGGCTATCAAACCCCAAATCACCTCCCACCTTGACCGGGTAATCGAACCTGCGTCCTCATGCACTGAATAAAAACACCATTATGTCGAGTGTGCAAACCATTCCACCAGCTAACCGGGAAAATAAGTAAGGATGATTGTTTATGTGATGGCGTTAAGGGGGACTACGATATAATTAAGGGGGGGGTCGGGGGGTCAGGGGGTCAAGGAGGGCAGGGTGGGGTAGGGCAGGGGTGTTGGGGATGCAGGGGGGCAGGGGGGGGAGAGCCTTAAGGTAGGGAGGGTTGTTCCGTCTGGTGTGACCGTCTGGTGTGAGAGGCGAGGGATATTTGGAAGGGCGTGGTCTCGGGTAAATGTGATGGCCTTTTGGCCTGTAAGGAGTGCTGGTGGCGTGGCAGCCTTGGGGGCCTGGGCGGCAGGTGGCTGCGGGAGGGTGGATGAGGGT
This sequence comes from Chionoecetes opilio, assembly GCA_016584305.1. Lineage (NCBI taxonomy): Eukaryota > Metazoa > Arthropoda > Malacostraca > Decapoda > Majidae > Chionoecetes > Chionoecetes opilio. Next base: position 30,711 of record JACEEZ010010869.1, read on the forward strand.
CTTAGCGAGGCTGTAGGGGGGGGGAATTGGGCAGGGCGGATGGTTAGTACTTGTTCTGACATGCTGTAGGCCATAGACACGTGTAGGTTCCACGGCCTCTTGTAGCTTCCTTATTTTCTTCTTATGTTCTTATGGTGATTCTGACATGATTTTAGAACTTTTTTTCTGACTTTCTGAGATTTTTTCACTACTTGTTTTTACTTATTTCAGATTTGTAACTGCTTTATTTACTGTGATTTTTAAGCTACTTTTTGAGATTTTTTGAGATTTTTGAGCTACTTTTTTTGACTTGATATTTTATAACTACTTTTCTGCCTGAGATTTTAAAATGACTTTTCTGACTTTTTGAGATTTTCTAACTACTTTTGTGACTTTTTGAGATTTTCTAACTACTTTTGTGACTTTTTGAGATTTTCTAACTACTTTTGTGACTTTTTGAGATTTTCTAACTACTTTTGTGACTTTTTGAGATTTAATAAAAGAAAAAATAGTAGTTCACAAATCTCAAAAAATAAAAAAAGTAGTTAAAAAACCTCAAAAAGTCAGAAAAGTAGTTCAAAAATCTGTTAAAAAAAGGAATAAATTCATATAAGTGAAAAAAGTAGTTCAAAAATCACAAAAAGTAAAATAAAAAGTAGCTAAAAATTCTCAAAAAATCTAAAAAGTAGTTCAAAAATCTCAAAAAGTAAAAAACCCCCAAGGAACAAAGAAGACCTCAATCCAATGATCAACCTGTGTTATCTAGTCAACATATCACATCCCCTGTTGACATGGCACCTTAGGATGTCATCATGTCACCTTCCCTCCCTCACCTGTCGCTTAGGGTACAAAAGGGAGATAGAGAGAGACTGATAAAGAAAGGGAGAGAGAGACTGATAAAGAAAGGGAGAGAGAGAGACTGATAAAGAAAGGGGGAGAGACTGATAAAGAAAGAGAGAGACTAGTAAAGAAAGGGAGAGAGAGAGACTGATAAAGAAAGGGAGAGAGAGACTGATAAAGAAAGGGAGAGAGAGACTGATAAAGAAAGAGAGAGACTAGTAAAGAAAGGGAGAGAGAGACTGATAAAGAAAGGGAGAGAGAGACTGATAAAGAAAGGGAGAGAGAGAGAGACTGATAAAGAAAGGGAGAGAGAGAGAGACTGACAAAGAAATGGAGAGAGAGACTGATAAAGAAAGGGAGAGAGAGAGACTGATAAAGAAAGGGAGAGAGAGAGAGACTGATAAAGAAAGGGATAAAGGTACATACAAGTAAACAAGGGGATAACTACCGTGTATCCAAGTGCTGTTCCGCCACAGGTGATTAAGATTGCCTGGAGATATGGCTTAATTGACTACCTTTACCTGTCCCGAGAGAGAGAGAGAGAGAGAGAGAGAGAGAGAGAGAGAGAGAGAGAGAGAGAGAGAGAGAGAGAGAGAGAGAAGAGATAGACGAGATGAGATGACGAGATTTAGATGAAGAGATAGAGAGAGAGAGAGAGAGAGAACATGAAAGAAAGTACAATGAATAAATAAAAACCAGCAAAAACAAGCAGCAAAATATAAAGAAAGTTACGGGTCATCCAATTAAGCAGCGTTTGATCCCAGGTAACACAGACGTCGTTATAGAGTTATAGACGTAGTTATAGACGTAGTTATAGAGTTATAGACGTAGTTATAGAGTTATAGACGTAGTTATAGAGTTATAGACGTAGTTATAGAGTTATAGACGTAGTTATAGAGTTATAGACGTAGTTATAGAGTTATAGACGTAGTTATAGAGTTATAGACGTAGTTATAGAGTTATAGACGTAG
>JACEEZ010010869.1:37500-50000 GCA_016584305.1 Chionoecetes opilio
ACACACACACACACACACACACACACACACACACACACACACACAGACAGACAGACAGACAGACACACTTTCGCTTATATTATTATAGATAGCTTTGATGTTAACTCGAAGGGCTCCACAATCCTGGCCATTACGCTGCCACCACCCACAATAAGTGTGAAAAAAAAATACTTTGATATTTCGTCTACTGTTATCTCTCCTATTTCCAATCTATCACTATCGAGTCCCGCATACATGTTTACTGGTTCTGGTAATGGAGCTTCGTCTTCTTTAATAAATACCGCATTAAAGTAATCATTGAGTACGCAAGCCATGCTCTTATTATCATTTACCAGGATGTTATTCTTATCTTTCAGTGGCCCAATACTTGTTTTGACGTTTTTCTTACTTCGAACGTATTGAAAGAACCTTTTCGGGTTTGATTTGGATTCCTTTGCAAATTTTTCTTCATACTCGCGCTTTTTAGTCTTAATTAATCCTTTGCAACGACGTTTTACGTCATTGTATTCTCTAGAATCGCAGTCCGCATTTGATCGATTGTAAACTTTATACGCTCGGCGCTTTCTGCCAATGATTTGTTGAATCTCATTAGTCATCCAACTGGGTCTGTTTATGTTATTCAGACGTTTTCCTGCCATGGGAACATGTTTTTCAACCACCGATTGGAGTTTATTTGTGAATACATTACACATGTTTTCGGCGTTATTACCGTTTAGTAGGTCAATCCAATCAACTTCGCTTAGTACTCTGTTGATCTTCGTGAAATCCGCTTTATTATAATTGGGAACTAATAACCGATTTTCTGTGATGTCTACATTGCAATTTATGCCGCATCTGATTAACCTGTGATCACTGTTTGCCAAATGTTCACCTATATCGCAGTAATTAATCAGATCAATGTCGGTAGTGAAAATTAAATCTAGGATACTATTATCCCTTGTAGGCTCACGGACCACCTGATTTAAATATACTTCGTTTACCACATCAAGCAATCGCATACCTTCTCTATCAGCAGAATTATTATTCCAGTTTATACGAGGTAGGTTAAAATCTCTACATATAATTGTATCGTTATTATTGTTGACAACTGACTTTATCTCGTCATAGAGGAGGCAATCAACTTCCGCATTTGATTTGAGAGGACAATATATTGTCCCAATAGTTAGCAATTTACCGTTCAGCTTAATCTTTGAGTAGACTGAGTCATAATGATCTTTGTTTACTTTATCGATTTCGATTGCTTGCAGATTTTCTTTAATGTAAAGAATGACACCTCCACCTGCTTTATGCGTACGACAATTTAGGAATGTCTTATAGCCTGGAATGGCTATTTCAGATAATAAATGTTTATCTTTTGTGTTGACCCAACTCTCAGTGATACTAACGATATCTGGCGTTTCGGCAACAACGTATGCTAATAATTCGTTACGCTTTAAAATAATGCTTCTGGCATTTGTGTAGAGTAATTTCAGTTCCTTAATAGTTTTGGTAACCTTGCGTGAGGGTTTACCGGCAGGGTGTCTAGGGTCCACTGTAACAGGGCGCTTGATTAAGTTACTTTGATTAGTATTTGCGGAAACGGAACGTGACCCAGCGTTGCTGTGGGGTAAGAAAGGGGTTAAGGTGATGCTGCTACTGCCGTCCGCTCGTCGTTTTTTGATCTGTAAAGCCCCGTCCACACTACCACTCACCACCGTCGGCGCTTGCCGTCGGTGCTTGCCGACGGCAAGCGCCGTTGCCAGGGTTGTGTCCACACGAACGGTTTTGTTCGGCGGTCAGCGCGCTTCCTGATTTCAAAGTGAGAGTCATGTTCTTCTGCAATCGGTGTACTCTCACTCGAGATTATGAAATAACCACAGGTGGTTTAGAAAAACTGACCCAACTATCATCTTCATGACACATTTCTGCATATCACAAGCAAGAAAAATATACGAAAACCTTTTTGTGTATTCTAAAAAATATAGCAAAAAGAAATAGTGTATAAACATTTTTCTTACTTTTTTGTCTTCAACTCGCTGCAATTTCCCGACCATTTCTCCCAATTAATTTTTGATCACATACTCGCAATCAGATGACTTTCTTGGTTCTGATGGTATACTCTGATGTACATAGCAATGCAAAAATATCTAGATAGTAAAAACTGCCGATAACTTGAAGCATGTGTTTGGCGCTGACCCGTGAGTGACGGGCATGCCCGCCCAATATTAAACCTGCTGAATGATGGCGGGCAGCGCCGACGGTTACATTTTGCTCGTCGGCATCGTGTCCACACTGCCACTTTTGAGTGACGAACACTGTTCGACGGCAAGCGCCGACGGTGGTGAGTGATAGTGTGGACGGGGCTTAAAGAGAAACTTTATCATTTAGCAGACGTCCTAATCTGGTATGGCCAACGGGGCTGAGGTGGAGTCCGTCATCTCCAAACAGGATTGAATCATCAACCAGGAGGAGGAGGAGGAGGGGAGGAGGAGGAGGAGGAGGAGGGAGGAGGAGGAGGAAGAGGATGAGGAGGAGGGTAAGATAAGACCGGTGGATCCTAAATAGCCAATTCACATGTATGATTATGAACAGCAAAGAAAAAAATTAAGAACATAGAATTATAAGTCGAGAAATCAAAAGAAGAAAAAGAAGAAAAAGAAGAAAAGAAGAAAAAAAGAAAAAAAGAAATTTTAGTGATTATGAACAGAGGAAAAGAAAGAAACAGAATTAAAGGTGGAAAGAAAAAAAAGGAATGAAGAAAAAAAAGGAATGAAGAAAAAGAATGAATGAAGAAAAAAAAGGAATGAAGAAAAAAAAGGAATGAAGAAAAAGAATGAATGAAGAAAAAAAAGGAATGAAGAAAAAAAAAAAGGAATAAAAGGGAAAAAAAGAATGGAAGAAAAAAAAAGGAATGATGAAAAAAAGAATGAAAAAAAAAAAAACGAATGAAGAAAAAAAGGAATAAGAAAAAAGAATGAATGAAGAAAAAAAAGGAATGATGAAAAAAAAGGAATGAAGAAAAAAAAATGATGAAAAAGAAGGAATGATGAAAAAGAAGGAAAGAAGAAGAAGAACAACAACAACAACAACAACAACTAGAGCAGGACAATCACCTCTCCCCCCCCCCCTCCTTCCCCCCCTTTCTCGCCCCCCCCCTCCTTCGCCCCCCCCCCCTCCTTCGCCCCCCCCCCCTTTTCCTTCGCCCCCCCCCCTCCTTCTTCGCCCCCCCCCTCCTTCGCCCCCACCCCAATAAATCAGACAAACAGGAATCGAACTCTAATAAACTGAGAGAGAGAGGGAGAGAGAAGGAGAGAGAGAGAGAGAGAGAGAGAGAGAGAGAAGAGAGAGGAGAGAGAGAAAAAGAAAAGAGAGAGATAGAAAAGAAGAAAAGAGAGGGGAGAGAGAGAGGTTGCTTATTTAACCTCCTCAATTACTAAAAAAAAAAAATCCAAACAAAAGGAAAAAGAAGAATTAAAACAAACTATTGATTAAATATTCTTCTCTCCCCCCCCTCTCCTCTCTCTCTCTCTCTCTCCTCTTTCTCTCTTCCCTTCTCTCTCCCCCCTCTCTTTCCTCCTCGCCCCCCCCTTTTTCCCCAATCCCCCATCTCTCTTTTTCTTCTTCATCTCTATCTCCCCCTCTCTCTCCTCTCTCCCCTTCCCTCCTCTCCCTTCTCTCTCTTTTTTTTTCCCCCCCCCCCCCCCCCCCCTTTTTTTTTCTCCATGACCCTAACCTGCCCCTCCCCCAACCATCCACACTCACCTCTCCTTCTGGTCTTCTGTTGGGGGAGGTGGGTGTGTTGGGGGGGGGGGGTGTTGGGGGGGGGGGGGGGGGGGGGGTGAGGGGCGGGACCCAGTTTAAAACCAGGAGCAATAACCAGTTTGTTGGATAGTTGGGGTGGTTAAGAAGGGGGGGGGGGGGGAGGAGGAGGAGAGGGGGGGAGGAGGAGGAAAGGAGGAGGAAAAAAAGGGGGAGGAGGAGAGGAATAAGGTAAAAAAAACGAAACAGAAGTGGGAGAGGGGAGAGAGGAGAGAGAGAGGAGATCGAGGAGAAGAGGTTGAGAGGAAAGAGGGGGAGAGAGAGAGAGAGGGGAGGAGAGAGGAGGGAGAGAGAAGAGAGAGAGAGAGATGAAAAAAAACGATACAGCAGAATCATTAACAAGGTAAGAACAAGACACACACACACACACACACACACACACACACACACACACACACACACACACACACACACACACACACACACACATAAAAAAAGACGATTGTGGTTTGTGTATCTGTTTGTTTGTATGTTTGTCAGTCAATAAGCAATTTAAATTAATCTCTTAACCACAACATAAGTTCAATTTAGAATTATTTTCGGTGATCATTCATTCATTTATGCAGCCATTTATCTATGTATTTATCTATCTATCAATCTATCAATGTATCATCCAATCAATCTATCTATCTACCAATCAATCAATCTATCTACCTATCAATGTATCTACCAATCAATCAGTGTATCTCTATCTATCTATCTACCATCTATCCTATCCATCTATCCATCCATCTATCCATCTATCCATCCATCTATCTATCTATCTATTCCATTATTCATCTATCTATCCATATATCCATCTATCCATCTATCCATCTATCTATCCATCTATCTATCCATCTATCCATCTATCTATCCATCTATCCATCCATCTATCCATCTATCCATCCATCTATTTATCTATCTATTCCATTATTCATCAATCAAATAATTATTAACATCACTCTCCTGTTATTTCTACCTCATCAATATCATCTCTATCATGAGGTCAAGTTAAGATAAGGTTAAGATAAGGTTAAGATAAGGTAAAGAAAACATAAGAACATAAGAAAATAAAGAAGCTACAAGAGGCCGTGAGACCTACACGAGGTAGTTCCCGACACCCATTCCTAGGCGCTCCCTAGCCAAGCATAGTTGTGGTGCATCAGAGAATACCACAACACGCCTCAACATGTCTCTATCTGACCACCAACTTTTCACCTTTGAGTTTAAACATCCAAACTGCTTAACCCCTTCACGCCCATATCTTTCCTTGGCTATTATAAATCATCTGTTGTTAGCCATAAAATAACGAAAAGTAACTGAAGATACCAAATTAGTTAGTAGACAAGGATACTAAGCAAGTCATAGCTATTAAAATATTGCTTATACTCATTAAAGTCATCTTAGGGTGGCCAAATTACAATGGAAATTACGATCTGGGCCTCAAGGGGTTAAACACACACACACACACACACACACACACACACACACACACACACACACACACACACACACACACACACCACACACACACACGCGCGCGCACACACACACACACACAAATAATTATATCTTTAATGAACTATTTCTCTAAATGAACTCTCTTTTAACCCAAGACTGAGGGAACAAGAAGACCCAGAATGCTACCTACTTAATACTCACTTCTATAAAGTGTCCCTCACGATGACACTTTTAAGCTAGGATTCACTTTTACTAGTAGTCATCACTGTTACTGCATCTTGGAGACTTCAAACTTGGTGTTGACAATTTCCTCCTCGGAGTCCAGGATCGGCAGCACAGAGTCAACAAAGGAGGATGGAATGTTTTCTTCCACCCACTTCAGGTCGTCCTCCACGGAGCAGTTGTTCTTGGGGGAGGAGGAGGAGGAGGTTCGGATGTTCCTCTGCTTCATGGCGTCCGAGATATCTGCCATCAGCTTCTCAGACTCCTCCTCATTGTCAGCATCAGAGCCGTCGTCCAGGAGCGGCGTGAAGGGCAAACCGCTGGTTGTTGTTGGACGGCCGCCACAGAATCATGATGACCAACACCAGGATGGCAAACAGGATGTGCCAATATGCATCGTCCACCCAAAACTCCTTCCAGTCAGTCAGGCAATTCTCAAACTGGTGGTACCTGATGGACCACCGCATGGGAGGCGACGACGGCGAAGGCCAGGGTGTTGATGAAGTGAGTGTAGAGGATAATAAGGTTAATATAAGGTTAAGATAAGGTAAAGATAAGGTTAAGGTAAGGTTAATATAAGGTTAAGATGAGGTAAGGAGGTGTGGTAAGGTGTGAGGTAAGCGGGTTTGTACGATTTTTTTTTTCTTCCAAGAACGATTGCCCCTCTGGTTTGCACCCTTCGGGGAAACAGAAAAAAAGGAAAAACATGGAGTATTATATCATAAGAGTATTGAACTTAACACCTTGAAGCCCAGAACGAATTTCCACTGTAATTTGGGTACCATTAGACCATTGTTAGAAAAGATAAGTATTATTTTATACATATGACCTGTTTAGTAGCCTTGTCGACTAACTGATTTGGTCTATTCAATTCCTTTTCGTAATCTTATGGCTAACTACAGACGCGTTGTTATGGCAGAGGAAAGAAAGGTCTGGGCGTGAAGGGATAAAAAAAGGTCCAGATTTTGGAAATTTTTTTGTGTGTGTAACATAATAATAAAAATAAAAACATTCAAAATATCTACAACAAAATTTGGAAGATTGGTTGTTTCGTATACTTCAAAATAACCGACTTTTTAGGATCTTTTTTTGTGTATCCTAAAAAAAAAAAAAAATAATTGTTTCGTTTTTTCGTTTTTTTCTCCAATTCTTATGGTCGAGAAGTCCTTTTCCTAACCTGCCCTTCCCTTTGTCTTCCTTCCCTTCTCTTCTCTTCCTATCCCATCCCTTTCCTTTCTATTCCCATCCCTTCCCTTCCTTTTTTTCCCTTCCTTCCCTTCTCTTCTCTTCCTATCCCACCCCTTTCTTTTCTATTCCCATCCCTTCCCTTCCTTTCTTTCCCTTCCTTATCTTCCCTTCTCTTCCTATCCCATCCCTTTATTTTCTATTCCTATCCCATCCCTTCCCTTCTCTTCCCTTCTCTTCCTATCCCTTCCCATCCCTTCCCTTCTATATGTCCACTGCTCTTCATATTCCCTTCAATTCCCTTCTTCTTCTATTTTATCACCTTCCCATCCCACCACTTCATCTACACACACCACACACCCTCCACTCACACTACCTACACCACCACTTACACACACCACACACCACACATCCCTCACTACACACCCTACACACACCTACACCCACGGCTTACCATAAATACAAGAATTGATAAGAATAGCACAAGATGAATTTTCGTTCATTAAGCAAGAATGTGGCAGCGATGTACCTCAAGGGGGTTTGTTTTCGCCCTCCCCCCTTCACCCTAGCCCTTCCCCTAATTACCCTGACAATCTATGCAAATGTTAATAGCATCGGAGGGATCTGACATGATCACTACAAGTAATAACAGAACAAACAACCTTTAGATGCTTTAACAAAGACAAACATCTGCTTGTTAGTCCACTGATACAAGGAAAAAGTGTCAGTATTTAGGAATAAGGATTAAGATTTAAGATAGGATTTATTATATTTGGATCGATTGACCTAGATTTAATTAGATAATTATTTGGAAGATGATAGATTTAGATAGGATTATATATATTTGGAGTAGGATTGATAGATGTTTAAAGATAGGATTCAATATATATTGGAATAGGATTGATAGGATTTAAGATAGGATTTAATATATTTGGATAGGATTGATAGGATTTAAGATAGGATTTATTATATTTGGATAGGATTGATAGGATTTAAGATAGGATTTATTATATTTGGATAGGATTGATAGGATTTAAGATAGGATTTAATATATTTGGATAGGATTGATAGGATTTAAGATAGGATTTAATATATTTGGATAGGATTGATAGGATTTAAGATAGGATTTAATATATTTGGATGGACGGGATAGGATTTGATAGGTTTATTTTTTGGTAGGATTGCAGGTTTTAAGTAGGATTTTTTATTTTGGATGGGTTGATAGGTTTAAGTAGGATTTTAATTATTTGGATAGGATTGATAGGTTTAAGAGGGGTTTATTATTTTTGGAAAGGGTTTGATGGTTTTAATAGGTTTAAAATTTTGGATGGATTTAGGTTAAGTGGATTTATTATTTTTTGGGATGGTTTTGTGGGATTTAAGTGGATTTTTTTTTTTGGATGGGATTGGAGGTTTAAGATGGGTTTTAATATATTTGGTGGACTGATAGGATTTAAAGATAGGATTTAATATTTTTGGATAGGACTGATAGGATTTAAATGGATTTTTTTTATATTTGGATAGGATTGTAGGTTTTAAGATGGGATTTATTATTTGGATAGGATTGATAGGATTTAAAGATAGGTTTTTGTTTTTTTTGGATGGGTTGTAGGTTTTAAAGATGGATTTAAATAATTTGGATAGGACTGATAGGTTAAAAGATGGTTTTAATATTTTTTGGATGGACTGATAGGATTTAAGATAGGATTTAATATTTTGGTAGGATTGATGGATTTAAATAGGATTGATAGGATTTAAGATAGGTTTAATATATTTGGATGGGTTTGATGGATTTAAAGATAGGATTAAAAGGATTTAAGATAGGATTTTTTAATTTTTGGTGGGGACTGTAGGATTTAGATAGTTAAATATTGGTGGGTTTGATAGGATTTAAGATAGGTTTGATGGTTTAAAGATGGGATTAAAATAATTTGGATAGGACTGTAGGTTTAAATGGGTTTAATTATTTGGAGGTTTTAAAGGGGCCCCCCCCCTTCCCCTTTATCCTACTACAGAAAATACAATCCAATAAACATAAATAAAGTTACAGATGGAGGCCCTATGCTAACGTCGGGGGGGCCTCGGTGTCACCCCTTCCGTCGCATTAGCACTTCATCCTACTAAAAAAAAACCCCCCTTTTTTATCCTACCAATGAAAACAAATTCCAAAAATAGGGTGTTTTGATATAAAAGGGGAAAAATTACTATAATGGTAGCCCCCTTTTAGGTGTTTTAAAAAAGGGATAGTATGAATCACACACACACACACTCTTGTTTTTTTTCTCTTTTTTGTTTTGTTTAGAGGGATAATGCCTCAGAGCCTGTGACTACCGCTTTGGTGCAATTTGGGGGTTTTTGGCCCAAAACCCCCCCACCCCGGGGGGGGGGGTTTTCAAAAACCCCCGGGGGCACCCGGTATCCATCCATTCACTGTGGGGGGCAGGGGCTAGGGATTTAAGAAAGACCCCCCCATCTTCTTTCGGTCCGCCCCGGGTCGAACCCCCGGGCTTTTTTCGGTTTAACCAGCGTGCTAACCACTTTAAAATACAAATTCACACACACACCACACACACACACACACCCACACACACACCCCACCCCAAACCCCCCACACAAAACCCACCACACACACACAACACAAACACACACACCACACCCACCCCACACCACCACACACACACAAAACACACACACTATCCCAAGCTCAATAAACCACAAGCCAGTCCTCGTCGAAAAACCCGCAGCACGAAAACCCCCTCCTTCCTTTTTGACACATTACTCGACGGGGTCAAGCTAGCCCTGGGCCTCCCCGGCTGGAGGCCCATAAAAAATTTAAAAACACAAACACCAACACACACCCCACACACACACACACACACACACAAAACAAATGGAAAAAAAGGAAGGCAAAGAAAACATAAAACCAAAATACAAAAGATCACAAGATAAGAAAAGCTACCTAATTTATTTTTACCTAACGTTAAAAATCCTCCCCCCAAAACCAAAAATAATCTTTTACACATTTTTAAAGGCGTCCTCATTAGTGCTTTTCCCCTTAATTTAATAGGAGGGGGGGGGTTGAGGTGGGGGATTTGGGGTGGGGGTTGGGGAAGGGGGGGCAAAAGGGGTCTGGGGGGGTAGGGTATATTTTGGGGGGAGGGTTGGGGTTTGGGGGTTAGGGGGCTGGGGGCAGGGGTTTTTGGGTTTGGAGGGTTTGGGGAAGGGGTTGGGGGGGCTGGGGGGTTGGGGAAGTGTTGGGGGGTGGGGGGTTTTGGGAAAGGGGGGGGGGGTCTGAGGGGTAGGTGTTGGGGGGTTGGGGGAAAGGGGGGGGGGTCGGAGGGTCGGTGGGGGTTTATCTAGTTTTTCACAATTCCAATGTAGTTCTAGTAAGGCCATCAGATCGCGTTTAGCAGTGATGTAGTGGTGCTATGAGCCTTATTGCGGTCTCTCTCTCCTCTCTCTCTTCTCTCTCTCTCTCTTCCCCTCTCTCTCTCCCTCTCTCTCCGCAAATTTTCTCTCTTTTTCTCCCCTCTCATTTTTCCCTTCTCCGTTCTCCCTTAATCTCTCTCTCTTCTCTTTTCTCTCTTCTCTCTTTCTTCTCTCCTCTCTTTTTTTTCTCTTTTTCTCTTTTCCCCTCCTCTCTCCCCCTCTCTCTCTCCTTTCTTCCCCCGTCTTCTCTCCCCTTTTTTTTCTCTTCTCTCCTTCTCCTCTCTCTCTCTCTCTCCTCTCTCTCTCTCTTCTCTTCCCCTCTCTCTCCCCTCTCTCCCCTTTCTCTCTCTCTGTCAATTTTTTCCCTCTCTTTCTCTCTCCCTCTCATTTTTTTTCTCTTCATTTTCTCTCTCTTCCCTTTTTTCCCTCCATTTTTCTCTTCCTCTCCTCTCCTCCTCTCCTCCTCTCTCTCCCCTTTCTTCCCTCTTCTCTCCTCTCTCTCTCTCCTCTCTCTCTCCTCTCTCTCTCTCCTCTCTCTCTCTCTCTCTCTCATCTCTCTGTCATTTCTCTCTCTCTTCTTCTCCCCTCTTCATTTTTTTCTTCTCTCCCTCTCTTCTTTCTCTCTCTCTCTCTCTCTCTCTCTCTCTCTCTCTCTCTCTCTCTCTCTCTCTCTCTCTCTCTCTCTCTCTCTCTCTCTCTCTGTCAATTTATCTCTCTCTGTCTGTCTCTCCCTCTCAATTTCTCTCTATCTCTGTCTCTCCCTCTGAATCTCTCTCTCTCTTCTCTCTCTCTCGTCTCTCATCTCTCTCTCTCTCTCTCTCTCTCTCCTCTCGGTTATCACAATACTTCCCTTCCCTTCCCTTCCTTCCCTTCCCTTCCCTTCCTTTCTCTTCCCCATCCCTTCCCTTCCCTTCCCTTCCCTTCCCTTCCCTTCCCTTCCTTTCCCTTCCCCATCCTTCTGTTCTTTCCTTATCTTTTCTTCCCTTTCTCTTACGTTTTCCTTCATTCTTTTTCACCTCCTTTCTCTTCTCTCTCTCCCATTCCCTCCCTTCTCTTCCCTTCCCATTCCCTCCCTTCTCTTATCTAACCCTTCCATTATTTACCCATAGAGTCATTTCCTTTTCGTTTGGTGTCCTATCTTATATTTTCTTTAGTACTTAACCAAACCAAACCTAACCTAACCTAACCTAACCTAACCTAAGCTAAGCTAACCTAACCTAACCTAACCTAACCTAACCTAAGCTAACCTAACCTAACCTAGCCTAGCCTAGCCTAGCCTAGCCTAGCCTAGCCTAACCTAACCTAACTTAAGCTAAGCTAAGCTAAGCTAACCTAACCTAACCTAAGCTAACCTAAGCTAACCTAACCTAACCTAACCTAACCTAAGCTAACCTAACCTAGCCTAACCTAACCTAACTAACCTATTTTAAGTTCTTTTACTCCTGTATGTATATTATGTTGTTGCTTTTACTATATGCCTTCGGGTGAATATAACATTACTATTATTACTATTATTATTATTATTATTATTATTATTATTATTATTATTATTATTATTATTATTATTTTTAAGACATCATTCTCACTCACTCTCTCCTGTTAGCAATGGACCAATTTACTCTACTTGAGGTAAGGATTGATTTGACATCTTCAAGCCTCATATAGTTGGGCAGTGATGTTGATTTTTCTATGTGAACAGTATTTTTGATGATACAGCCAATTTAAGTACAGGAAAATGTATACGCTCTAAAACGACTGGCGCCATGTTGTGACGTCACTAGCTTAGACAACAGAGCAAAACAGCTGTGAAGCGGCCGCTACTATTATGTACTACCTACTAATACACCAACTTGCATTACCCCTACTACCGCAAGATGACCAGTAATCCTCCTTCAAGTGATGTAGTAGGTATTCACTGTGTTTGTGAATATGTAAGTTGTAGTTTATAAGGAAAAAGTGGATAGACAGAGATAAGTGGCCCGTGACACCTGACAAGTGATGACTTCTGGGATCGGCATTCCTTATAGGGAGCTTAAATGAACCTGCAATGACATGTAAAGCTAGACAGATAGACGAACTCATAGAGGAACAGGTAGAAATGTATGGCTTTCTTTCCCCACATAAGCAAAACATACACCCTTCGTCACTCTACTCACCACTACAACCTTTACTAACCATACATTTCTACCTGTTCCTCTATGAGTTCGTCTATCTGTCTAGCTGTACATGTCATTGCAGGTTCATTTAAGCTCCCTATAAGGAATGCCGATCCCAGAAGTCATCACTTGTCTGGTGTCACGGGCCACTTTGCTCTGTCTATCCACTTTTTCCTTATAAACTACAACTTACATATTCACAAACACAGTGAATACCTACTACATCACTTGAAGGAGGATTACTGGTCATCTTGCGGTAGTAGGGGT
>JACEEZ010010869.1:58238-78238 GCA_016584305.1 Chionoecetes opilio
AAAAGCCATAAAATAAAATTTACCTACTAATACAGAATTACACTACAAAATGCCTTCTCCTTGTGTCCTTAAGTATGAGTGTAGTGTATATATAGTAGTATAGGTATTACTAAGTAGTGTATATATAGTAATATAAGTATTCCTGTTTATAGGTAGCCAGCACAGATTACCTAAGCATCTCCCTCTCATAAGTAAGTACCTATAAATGAGGTGTGAGTGAAGGGGTCTTGTATTCACCTCTTATAGCTATCAGGGGGAAGAGGTGCTTACTGGTATAGGTGTCAGCTATGTGAAGAGTGTGCTATGTGAACAGGTGCTTATTGGAACAGGTGTCATCTTTGTGAAGAGTGTGCTTATTGGAACAGGTGTCAGCTATGTGAAGTGTGTGCTTATTGGAACAGGTGTCATCTATGTGAAGAGTGCTTATTGGAACAGGTGTCATCTATGTGAAGAGTGCTTATTGGAACAGGTGTCAGCTATGTGAAGAGTGTGCTTATTGGAACAGGTGTCATCTATGTGAACAGGTGCTTATTGGAACAGGTGTCAGCTATGTGAAGAGTGTGCTATGTGAACAGGTGCTTATTGGTACAGGTGTCAGCTATGTGAAGAGTGTGCTTATTGGAACAGGTGTCAGCTATGTGAAGAGTGTGCTATGTGAACAGGTGTCATATATGTGAACAGGTGCTTACTGGAACAGGTGTCAATGTCCCTGAAACGCACCTGTCGCTCTAATTAATATTGTTGTCTGTACAGAAGTGAATGGTAACTTAGGAACTTAGGGTGAAAATGTGCTTTGTAAATACTTCTCTCTACTCTTTCTTCTTCTTTTTCAGTATTTTCTTAAGACTTAGGCAACCATACTTTATACCATGAACAATAAAGGTAGAGATTTAATTAAGGTTTGGGTTTGGCTTTTTGATAGATAGATCCTTTTTGAAGAATGTTGAGATATTAGAAAGAAAGGTTGATGACCACTTGACTACTACCCTTAAGAACATAAGAACATAAGAAAATAAGGAAGCTACAAGAGGCCGCGAGGCCTACACGTGGTAGTTCCTGTCACCTAACACTACCTACATCCACCTTTCATCCCCATCCATGAACTTATCCAGCTCCCCTTTAAAGCTCCCTAATGACTCCGCACTAACTACCTGTCTACTGAGACCATTCCACTCATTCACCACCCTATTTGTGAACCAGTTTTTCCCTATTTCCTTTCTAAATCTACGCTTTTCCAGCTTGAATCCGTTACTTCTTGTTCTACCCTGGTTAAAAGCCGTAAGAACTTTTCCTACCTCTCCTTTATTAAATCCCTTTATCCACTTAAAAACTTCTATCAGATCGCCCCTTACTCTGCGTCTCTCGAGTGAGTGTAATTGTAATAACTTCATCTCCTCTCATAACTAAAGTTACGCATCCCTTGTATCATTTTGGTCATCCTTCTCTGCACTTTTCTAACAACACTATATCCATCCTGTAATATGGAGACCAAAACTGAACTGCATAGTCTGGGTGAGGCCTGACTAGAGCCAGATAAAGCTTTAGAATAACTTCCGCACTTCTACTTTTAACACTTCTGGTAATGAATCCTAATACTCTATTAGCTCTATTTCTGGCCTCAATACATTGTTTCCTAGGTCGGAGGTCTGGGCTCACCCTCACTCCAAGATCTTTTTCACCTTCTGATCTTTTCAGCGATACATTGCTTATGGTGTATCTATTACCAGGGTTTTTTCTACCAACATTCATAACGCTACATTTATCATATTAAATTCCATCTGCCATCTGACTGCCCACTCGTTAATTTTATCTAAGTCTCCCTGCAATATGTTTACGTCAGACTGTGATCCAATAATCCTACCTAACTTAGTATCATCAGCAAACTTGTTTGATATCACTGCTAACCCCACTATCCAAGTCGTTGATGTAAATCAAAAATAGTAATGGGCCCAAAACAGACCCTTGTGGAACTCCACTTGTCACCAGTCCCCATTCAGATTTGGAACCATTAATTGTAACCCTTTGTTGCCTATTACTTAGCCAAGCTCTGATCCAATGAAGAACCTTCCCATCTATACCATGAGCCCTAACCTTATTTAAGAGTCGCTCGTGTGGTACTTTGTCAAATGCCTTACTAAAGTCCAAATATATTATATCATAATCCTTATCATTATCTGCCGTCTCATAAACTTTCCTATAAAACTCAATAAATTGGTGAGACATGACCTACCCTTGGTGAATCCATGTTGTGAATCATTGATCAAACTATGTTTATCTAAGTGCTCTCTAATGTTTTTTTGCAATAATAGATTCCAATAATTTACCCACCACTGATGTTAGACTTACGGGTCGATAATTTGACTTTAGTCCTCTGTCTCCCTTCTTAAATATGGGAACAACTTTTCCTTTCCTCCACAATAATGGCACATCGCCTATCTCAACCGATTTCCTAAAATGTGCACTAACGACTCACTAACAACCTCCTTGCATTCCTTTAATACCTGGGATACACTTCATCTGGTCCTGGCGATTTAAATGTTTTCATTTTTTCTATACCCTCTTCCACCATTTCCCTAGTTATCACAATATCTTTGAGTTTCTCCTCATCGCTTCCTTTGAACATCTGTTCACTATCAGGTATCGTCTGTGTATCCTCCTCCGTAAAAACACTTAAGAAATAATCATTTAGACTCCTACACATATCCTCATCCCTATTTAAGACCTCACCTTGTCCTGACCTTAAGGGCCCAACTAATTCCCTTGTCTTTGTTTTATAAACCTGATAGAACCCCTTTGGGTCCCTGTTCGCTTGTTCTGCTACTTTAATCTCATAATTGTTCTTAGCAACTCGAGTTAATTTCTTCACTGTCCTCGCCATCACGTTATACTGTTCTTTGTTTACCAATCCTGCCTTGAACCTTAAATAAATGTTTCTTTTTACTCCAATGTGGTGTTTTAACTTGGTGGTCATCCATTTTGGATCACTCTTTCTGGACCTTATTTCCCTATAAGGAATATTTCTTTTCTGTCCGTCAATTATATTCCTTACAAATGAGGTATAATCCTCCTCAGCTCCGACCTCACTTCCCCTTCTAACCTCTCTAATTACCTCCTCAGCCCTGACCTCACTTCCCTGTCTAACCGCTCTAATTATCTCCTCAGCCTCGACCTCACTACCATATCTGACCGCGCCAATTACCTCCAGGTGCCTTCCTAATCCTTAGAAAAATAATTGATATAACTAGTAGTAAAAAAGGGAAGGAAAGGAGGAAGGAAGGAAGCATAGAACATAACAAAATGAGAACATAAGAATACAAAAAAAAATTGATATAACTATGTAGAAAAAAATTTATGTACTGCCTATTTTACGAATTTCTGTTGATAATTAGATATAGCAAAGTTTATTATCCATATAAATGCCTTTTTTTTCTGAACTTACTTTCCTTAGTCAATTCTCAGTTCAGTTCATGACTCCGCACACGACACTATTGTTTTCTGATAAGTAACTATAGTGTGTTTTTAATGAATTTTTATTAGTTTTGGTTTTTGGGAGGAAATCAATATATTTCTTAAACTCCCTCAACTCCCGCACCTGTTTCCAAAACTAGCTATTTCAGCCCAAAACGGTTAGATTAGGTCAATTAAATGTTTTGAATTAATCTGCTAACCGTTTCTGTCGGAAATATTTGTGTGTGTGTGTGTGTGTGATTTGCAACAAAAATGACAAAAAAACAAATTGAACCTAACCGAATCTATACCTAACTTAACCTTTACCAAACATAACATAACCTATACCTAACCTAACCTAACCTTTACCTTAGGATTGTTTGGTTAGTCGTGGGATTTGATTTAGTAACAAATGATATCAAGAAAAAATGGTAAATATTTCCTATAGTATCACAGTTTCCTATTTTTAGTGGGGGTTTTTTCCTCCATTTGATAGTTTTTTAGTTCCTTTGAGTGATTTGAGGCCTCATTTGTGCCAGTGAATAATAACCATAATATAACCTTGACCCCTATACAACCTTGACCCCCGATAGTGAGGAGGGCTATGAAGATCAGGGATAATGTGGGTAAAAAAGTTAATAACGAAATCAAGAAAAATAGGTGAATTGAACCTAACCTAACCTAACCTAAACTAACCTAACCTAACCTAAACTAACCTAAACTAACCTAACCTAACCTAACCTAAACTAACCTAACCTAAACTAACCTAACCTAAACTAACCTAACCTAAACTAAACTAACCTAACCTAACCTAACCTAACCTAACCTAAACTAACCTAACCTAACCTAACCTAACCTAACCTAACCTAACCTAAACTAACCTAACCTAACCTAACCTAACCTAACCTAACCTAACCTAACCTAAACTAACCTAACCTAACCTAACCTAACCTAACCTAACCTAACCTAACCTAACATCACGTACCTGCATTCAAAAATTCTCATTGCACAAATAAACGGTAAATTTCCAGATGAACACCGAACTTCCTTTGGTGGACGAAACAATTTTTTTCTGGTGAGTTTTGATGTTTGGAATTAATCTGCTAACCGTTTCCATCGCAAATATTTGTGTGTGTGTGTGATTTGCAACAAAAATGACAAAAAAACAAATTGAACCTAACCGAATCTATACCTAACTTAACCTTTACCAAACATAACATAACCTATACCTAACCTTTACCTAGCAAAATAAAAATAAAAATAAAAAAATGCGACAGAAACGGTTAGCAGATTAATTCAAAACACATCAAAACTTACCAGAAAAAAAAATCAGTGTCGTCCACCAAAGTGATTTCGGTGTTCATCTGGAATAATACCCAAAAAAACAACATACAGGCATACTACACTATATTATGATGCCACAAAGCCTCTGGGTATAGCAAGATTGCAAGCTAAGGAAACGGCATAAAAAAATATATAATAGTTATACCGAAAAAAAAACTTTGTCAATACTACGGCAGTGCGAGGCAGACCGGGAATGTTTGCGGGGCGCGGCAGAAGGGGCGGGGCAGGACAACCACAGCTGCTAAATAAATATTGATTTCCGCCACAAACGAGTGCCAGATTAATTCAAAACACATCAAAATGGTATTATTACAGTTTGACACCAAATTCACTTTGGTGGATGAAACAATTTTTTTGGTCAATTTATAGTTTCACCCAACCAACGATTTTCTGATGCGCCTTATGTTTTTCTGGTGTGTTTTTATGTGTTTTGAATGAATCTGCTAACCGTTTGTGTCGCAATTTTTTTTTTTCTCTTTTTTGCAAATATGACAAAAAAAAAAAAAATGAACCTAAACCTAACCTAACCTTTACCTATACCTAACCTAACCCATACCTAACCTATACCTAACCTAACCTTTACCTATACCTAACCTAACCCATACCTAACCTAACCTAACCCATACCTAACCTAACCTAACCCATACCTATACCTAACCTAACCTTTATCTACCTAAAAAAAAAAAAAAAAAAAAAAAAAAAAAAATTGCGACAGAAACGGTTAGCAGATTCATTCAAAACGCATAAAAACACACCAGAAAAACATAAGGCGCATCAGAAAATCGTTGGTTGGGTGAAACTGTAAATTATCCCTTTTTTTTTTTTTCTGGTGAGTTTTGATGTGTTGAATTAATATCCTAACCGTTTCTGTCGCAAATAACTTTTTTTATTTTTTTAGTTAGGTAAAGGCTAGGCTAGGTTAGGTTAAATAAAGGTCAGAATAGGTATAGGTTCGGTTAGGTTCATTTGGTTTTTCAATATTTTTTTGTCGCAAATCAGTAAAAAAAGAAAAAAAAAAAAAGGCAGATATAAAAAAGTAGCTACAAGGTAAAAAAGTGGGTAAATTTCCAGATAAGCACCGAACTTCCTTTGGTGGACAAAACTATTTTTTTCTGGTGAGTTTTTATGTGTTTTGAATTAATCTGCTAACTGTTTCTGTCGCAATTTTTTTTTTTTTTTTTTTTTTTTTTTTTTTTTTTGTGATTTGCCAAAAAAAATGACAAAAACACAAATTGAACCTAACTGAACCTATACCTAATCTAATCTATACCTAATCTATACCTAATCTATACCTAACCTAACCTATTCTATACCTAACCTAACTTTTACCTACCTAAAAAAAATATCAAAAAAATTTAAAAATTGCGACAGAAACGGTTAGCAGATTAATTCAAAGCACATCAAAATTCACCAGAAAAAAATTGTTTCGTCCACCAAAGTGAATTCGGTGTTCATCTGGAATAATACCAAAATATGTGTCCGTCTCCCTGTCTTCACACTCTCCAATCTCCATCATATAAATCATCACAACACATCAAAGATCGCGTCTTACCTTTGTTGTGTGGCGTGAGGTGCTTCCAAGGTCACAGCTCCAGGTACCACTACCGAGGCACATGTCACAGCTCCTCCAGGCACCACTACCGAGGCACAGGTCACAGCTCCTCCAGGCACCACTACCGAGGCACATGTCACAGCTCCTCCAGGCACCACTACC
Organism: Chionoecetes opilio; assembly: GCA_016584305.1. NCBI lineage: Eukaryota > Metazoa > Arthropoda > Malacostraca > Decapoda > Majidae > Chionoecetes > Chionoecetes opilio. The sequence continues at coordinate 64,744 of JACEEZ010010869.1, forward strand.
GAGGCACATGTCACAGCTCCTCCAGGCACCACTACCGAGGCACAGGTCACAGCTCCAGGCACCACTACCGAGGCACATGTCACAGCTCCTCCAGGCACCACTACCGAGGCACATGTCACAGCTCCTCCAGGCACCACTACCGAGGCACAGGTCACAGCTCCAGGCACCACTACCGAGGCACATGTCACAGCTCCTCCAGGCACCACTACCGAGGCACAGCAAGGCCTGCACACACTAGGCATGGCACTGCATCTACTAGACACCATTGCACAGGCACAGCGGTACTTTCTCTAGCCTATTTCTGAGATGCATTATTTCTATTTTAATTTTTATTTTCTTCATATTTTTATTTCATTTTTCTTATATTTTTATTTTTTTTTCTCTCTATTTTAATTTCAATTTTTCTTCATATTTTATTTCTATTTTTCTTCATATTTTTTTTCAATTTTTCTTCATATTTTTATTCTATTTTCATTATCTTTTTTTTATACTTTTCTTTATCTTTTTATTTCTATTTTTATTTCTTTTTATTTCTTTTATNTCCTACCCACTACTACTAACCTAACCACTAACCTACTACTAACCTAACCTAACCTAACACTAACTAACAAACCAACTAACTACCTACCTACCTAACCAATACTACTACACTACCTAAACCACCTACTAACTAACTACCTAACCTAACCTAAACCTAACTACACCTAACTACCTAACTACTAACTACCTAACCTAACCTACTAACCTACTAACCTAACCTAACCTGACCTAACTCTAACCTAACCTACTCTAACCTAACTCTAACCTAACCTGACCTAACTCTAACTTAACCTAACCTATCTAACCTACCTAACTAACCTAACCTAACCTACTAACCTACTACTACCTAACCTAACACTACACACTAACCTAACTAACTCTAAACCTAACCTAACCTAACTAACCTACTAACCTAACCTACTACCTACCTAAACCTAACTAACCTAACCTAACCTAACCTAACCTAACTCCTAACTAACTAACCTACCTAACCTAACCTACTAACCTAACTATAACTAACCTACACTACCTAACTAACTAACACTATACCTACCTAACTCACCTACTACTACACTAACCTAACTACTAACCTACTAACCTAACCTACCTACCTAACTACTACCTAACCTACAACCTAACCTACCTAACTAACTAACCTAACTACTAACTAACTAACCTAACTACCTAACCTAACCTAACCTAACCCTAACCTAACCAACTCATAACCTAACGCTAACCTAACTCTCAACCTAACCTAACCTAACCTAACCTAACCTAACCTAACCTAACCTAAACCTAACCTAACCTACCTAACCTAACCTAACCTAACCTAACCTAAACCTAACCTAACCTACACCTCAACCTAAAACCTAACCTAACCGTAACCTCACCTAACCTAACCATCAACCTAACTAAACCTAAGACTAACCTAACCTAACCTACACCTAGGACCTAGCCTAACCTAACCTAACCTAACTAACCTAACCTAACCTAACCTAACCTAACCTATAACCTCAACCTAACCTAACCTAACCTCAACCTTAACCTATACCTAACCTAACCTAACCTAACCTAACCTAACCTAACCTAACCTAACCTAAACCTAACTAACCTAACCTTACCGAACCTAACCTTAACCTAACCTAAACCTAACCTACACCTAAGCCTAACCTAACCTAACTACCCTAACCTAACCTAACCTAACATAACCTAACCTAACCTAAACCTAACTCTAACCTAACTACTCCTAGACCTAAACCTAAACCTAACCTAACCTAACCTGAACCTAACCTAACCTACCTAACCTAACATATAACCTACCTAACCTAACCTAAACTAACCTAAACCTAACTACCTCACAAAACCTAATCCTAACCTAACCTAACCTAACCTACCTAACCTAACTAGCTAGTACCTAACTACTCTAACCTAACTAACCTAAACCTGAACCTAACCTAACCTACCTAACTAAACCTCACCTAACTACCCTAACCTAACCTAAACCTACCCTCACCTAACGAACTAACCTAGACCTAACCTAACCTAACCGTACACGCTAACCTAACTAACCTATCCTGAACCTAACCTACCATAACCTACACCTAACCTAACGCTAACCTATCACCCTCCCTAACTAACCATAACCTAACCTCACCTAACCTAACCTAACCTAACCAACCCGAACCTAACCTAACTAACCTAAAGCCTAACTATGGACCTAACTAACCCTAACTAACCTAAACCTAGACCTAACCTAACCTACCTCAACCTAACCTAACCTGCTAACCTAACCTAACCTAACGCTACCTAACCTAACTAACCTAACCTAACCTAACCTAGACCGTTGAACCTAACCTACCTAAGGCTAACCTAACCTACCCTAACTGCAACCTAACCTATACTAACCTAACCTACCTAACTAACCTAACCTAACCTAACGCTCACCTACACCTAACCTAACCTAACCTAACCTAAACTACCCTACCTAACCTAACCTAACCTAACCTAACCTCGACCTAACCTACACCTAACCTAACCTACATCCTAACCCAACCTTACCCTACACATAACCTACGGAGGACTGAACCTAACCTAACTAACAAACTTAACCTACCTAACCTAACCTAACAACCTAACTAACCGAACCTAACCTAACCTAACCTAACCTAACCTAACCTAATCCTAACCTAACCTACCTAACCTAAGACCTAACCTAACCTTAACCAACCTATACCTAACCTAACCCTAAACCTAACCTAACCTACCCTAACCTAAACCTAACCTACCTAAACCTAACCTAACCTAACCTACCTAAACCTAACCTACCTTAACCTAAGCCTACCCTAGACCTGAACCTAACCTAACTAGACCTAACCCTAACCTAAACCTAACCTAACATACCTAAACCTACCGAACCTAACCTAACCTAAACCTAACCTAACTAACATAAACCTAGACCTACCTAAACCTAACCCTAAACCTTAGACCTAACCTAACCTTAACCTAACCTAACCTAACCTAACCTAACCTAACCTAACCTAGACGCTATAACCTAACTAAACCTACCTAACCTAACCTAACCTAACCTAACGCTAGCCTAACCTACCTAACCTAACCTAACGCTAACCTACCTAACTAACCTAACCTACCTACCTAACCTACTAACCTAACCTAACCCAGGCCTAACCTAACCTACCCTAACCTAACCTAACCGGAAACCCTAACTAAACTAACCTAACCTAACCTACCCCATAGACCCTAAACCTTAACGCTAACCTATACTAACCTAACCTAACCTAACCTAACGATATACCTACCTAACCTAGAACCTATACCTAACCTAACCTCTACCTAACCTAACCCTACCGAACCTAGAACCTACCTAACCTGAACTCTCACCTAAAGACCTAACCTAACCTAACTAACCTAACCTAACCTAGACCTACCTTACTAACCAACCTAACCTAACCTAACCTAACCTAACTAACCTTAACCTGAAACCTAGACCTAACCTAACCTAACCTAACCTAACCTAAGCCTAACCTAACCTAACCAACCTAACCTTAACCTAACCTAACCTAGAACTACCCTAACCTAACTAACCTAACCTACCTAACCTAACCTAGAACTAAACTAAAACCTAACCTAAGCCTAACCTCACCTAACTAACCTAAAACCCTAACCTAACCTAACCTAACCATAACCTAACCTAACTAAAAACCTAACCTACCCTAACCTAACCTAACATACCTAACCTAACCTAACCTGCCCTAACCTATACCTAACCTAACCTAACCTAACTAAACTAACCTAACCTAACCTAGACCTAACCTAACCTAACCTAAAACCTAACCGCACCTAACCTAACCTAACCTAAAAAAAAAAATAATAATAATATAATAATAAAAAAAAAAAAAAAAAAAAAATTAAAAAAGACTCAAAAACTCAAATAAAAAAATTAAAATAAAAGAAAAAAAAAAAAAAAAAAACAATAAATACAAAAAACAAAAATTGATAACCTTAGGGTTGGTTAGTTAGGTTAGGTTAGGTTTGTAGGTTAGGTTATGTTAGGTTAGGTTTAGGTTAAGGTAGTTTAGGTTAGGTTTAGGTTATGATATAGTTAGTTGGTTTAGTTAGGTTTTCCAGAGCTTACCCTTTGGTTCGTTAGGATATGGGTTACGTTAGGTTAGGGTCTTATTTACTTTTTTTTTTTTTTTTTTTTTTTTTTTTTTTGTTCGAAATTTCTGTCAGAGCTGCTCTAGACTATTCTAAACACGAAATCACATTACTTTTCCACTGCTACAAATACTGCCAGACTTATTCACGAACTTATCTTTTTTTTATACTTTTCTCCACATCTAACTATTTCTCTATAGCTATTTCTACTTTCAAATCTGGCCTCAAGTCATCTCTTTGATATGCTACACCATGAATATCACATTCATTGGTCGCTAACACGAATATTTTAGAAGTTACTCAATCCATTATCTACCCCCCTATTTTTAGTTTTTTTACTTTTTATTTATTTTCTTTAAATCGCTCAGCGAGCTGCATCTATAACCTGTTAATACGAATTGTATTTACTTTTCTTCTGGACGCATATGTAAGGATTATAAGGAAATTTGCATTCGCCCCCTTTTTTTTTTTTTGCTTTATTTTTCTCTCAATTTCGGTCCAAGCTGCTTCAGACCATTCTAAACAACGATATTCAGATTGATTTCCGCTCAAGGCTAATACTTCTTTTTTATACCCTTTTCCATGCTATTTCCTCTATAACTCCATTAAATTACAATAGCCAATATTTATATACACCATTCACACTCAGGAGCAAATGGGCTGTTTTGGGGAAATTTTCAGGCCAATTTGTCAGTTTTTTGAAAAAAAAAAGTCAAATTAACGTGAAGTTCAGGTGTTTTTTTTTGAAAAAAAAAAGAATTCGCCTTCGTATTTCATTCAACTTTGGCACTATTGTCCCTCTCACTGAAAAGAATTACTTTCACGTCGTTCTTTCTAAATACCATTTTTACTTTCTGATTAAAAGCAAAAACTATTTTACCGCGATATTCAATATTTTATTACCAAGGTTAAATAATCAATCTAGCTAAAATCTACTTCATACATCATTTACTATCATTAGAGCTATTCTAAAAAATATTCATATTCTCACATTATACTAAAAAAAGTTTTTTTTTTTTTTTTTTTTTACTTTCTTACTTTTCAAAATCTAGCTCGGCATCTCTTTGCTATGTCTACACCATGAATATCACATTATTGGTCGCTAAACCGATTATTTTACGGATTTCTTAATACTGTCTACCCCCCCTATTTTTTAGTTTTTTTTACTTTGTTAATTTTTTTTTCTTTTCAACAAGCAGCTCATAGAGCTGCTCTTACCTGTTAAATACAATATGTAATTACTTTTCTTCTGGGACCAAATATTTAAGGATTATAAGGAATTTCCATTCGCCTCCCCTTTTTTTTTTTTTTTTTGCTTTATTTTCTCTCAATTTCGGTCACAAGTCTGCGTCAGAACCTTCTAAAACACGAATATCAGATTGACTTTCCGTCAAGCTAATACTAATCTTTTTTATAACACTTTATCTCATAACATTTCCTCTATACCTTCCATATATTAACAATAGACCAAAAAATATTCATATACATATTCACACACAGGAGCAAATGGGCCTGTTTTGGGGAAATTTTCCGGTATTTCTATCGGTTTTTACCGATATTTTTAACGGTTTTTTTACAGTATTTGCTGCATTTTTACCGGTTTTTTCCTGTATTTTTCGGTATTTTTACAGGTTTTTACCGGTATTTTTGCCGGTTTTTTCCGGTAATTTTTAACGGTTTTTTACGGTATTTTCGGCTTTTTTATCGTTTTAACCGGTATTTTTTTCGGTAGTTTTCAGTTTTTTTATCGTTATTTGTTGCCGATTGATATTTTCCAAGTATATTTTCGTCTTTTTTACCGTTTTCTTCCGGTATTTTTCGGTATTTTTTGGTATTTTTACCGGTTTTTCCCGGTATTTTTTCCGGTTTTTACCGGTATTTTTACCGGTGTTTTCGGTTTTTTTAAGTATTTTTTTTAGGATTAGTTTAGGTTAGGTTGTTTTCACAAGCTTACTATTTGGTTTTTCGTTAGGTTGGGTAATTACGTTAGGTTAGGTTTTCTTATTACTTTTTTTTGTTTTTCTTTTTTTCTTTTTTTATAGTTTTTTCGAATTTCAGTCAGGCGCGCTAGAACCATTCTAAACACGAACATCAACATTACTTTTCCAACTGCATACAAATACTGGCCTAGATTTATTCACGAATTATCTTTTTTTTATACTTTTCTTTCTCGCACACTATTTCTTCTATCCTATTACTACTTTTTACAAATCTGGCCTCAGGCATCTCTTTTCTATGCTAGCCCATGCATATCACATCGTTGGTCGCTAACCGATTTTTTTATAGGGTTTTCAATACATTACTACCCCTCTATTTTTAGTTTTTTTTTACTTTGTTTTATTTTCGTTTTTAAAAATCGCTCAGACCTGTTTCTATAACCTGTTAAATACGATGATGTAATTACCTTTTCTTCTGGGACAATATTTAAGGAATTATAAGGAAATTGGCCAATTCGCCCCTCCCCCTTTTTTTTTTTTTTTTGCTTTATTTTCTCTCACAATTTCGGTCAGCTGCTTCAGACCATTCTTAAACACGATTATCCAGATTGATTTGCCGCTCAATCGAATCCTGCCTTTATTTATAACACTTTTTCAACTGACTATTTCCTCTATAAACCTAACCTAACCTTAACCTAACCTAACCTAACCTAACCCTAACCTAACGCTAAAAAAAAACAAAAAAAAAATAATAATATAATAAAACAAAAAAAAATAATAATATATAAATAAAATAAAAAAAATAAAAAAAAAAATGAAAACAATCAAAAAATTGAAGTGAATAAAATACAAACATACAAAAAAACAACTAAAAAAAAAAAAAAAATTATAACCTTGTTTCGAGTTAGGTTACGGTTCTCAGGTTAGGTTAGGTAGGTTCGGTTACAGGTTAGGTTAGGTTAGGTTGGTTAGGATTAGGTTGGTTGGAGTATCGGTTCGTTAGGTTAGGTTCGGTTCGGATTAGGTAGTTAGGTTAGGTTAGGTTAAGGTTGGTTAGGTTGGTTAGGTTAGGTTTTTGGTTAGGTTATGTTACGGTTGAGGTAGGTTAGTTAGTTTAGGTTAGGTTTCACAAAGCTTACATTTGTTCGTTCGTTGGGTTTACGTTAGGTTAGGAGTTCTGATGTACTTCTTTTTTTTTTTTTTTTTGTTTGTGGTGTTGTTGTTGTGTTGTTTTCGAAGTTGTCATGTCAGAGCTGCGCGTGAGACCGATTCTAACACCCGAATATCAATTACTTTCACTGCTACACAGACTGCCAGAGTTATTCACAAAATGATCGTTTGTTTTATACTTTCCTCCACACTATTTCCTTCTTAGCGAGTTCTAACTTTCAAAATCTAGGCTCAGGCGTCTCTTTGCTATGCTACAACATGATATCACGATTTCATTTGGTCGCTAACACGATTTTTTATGGGAGGTTTTTTTCTCTCATTGTGGAGATGGGGGGGGGGCACATTATCTACACCCCCTTAGTTTTTTCGTTTTTGTTATATTCGTGTGTTTTATTTAATTTTTCTTTTAAAAAATCGCTCAGTGAGCTGCTCTATAACCTGTTAAATACGAATTGTAATTACTTTTCTTACTGGTACGAAATAATTTAGAGGAATTATAAAGGCAAATTGCCATTCGCCGCGACACCCCTTATTTTTTTTTTTTTTTTTGCTGGTGTATTTTCCATCTTGTCAGAAATTTCGGTCACAGGCTGCTTCATGACCATCTACACACGACTCATCATATTGTATTTTCCGCTCCAAGCTAATACTTCCTTTTGTTAACACGTTTTTCATGCTATTTCCTCTATAACTTCCATTAATATTCCCAAGTAGCCAAAATATTCATATACACATCACACTCCGGACCAATGGGCCTGTTTTGGGGAAAATTTCAGCCAATTTCAGTTTTTTGAAAAAAGAGCCAAACTTAACGTGAACCAATTCAGGTGTTTTTTTGAATAAAAATAAGAATTCGGCCTTCGATTTCATTCCAAATTTCGGCACGAGGGGCTAGTTTTCCCTCTCATGAGAAAGAATAACTTTTCACGTCGTTACTTCTAAATACCCATTTTTAACTGTTTTCTAATTAGAAAGCAAAAACGATTAATTTCACGCGATATTTCAAATATTTATACCAAGTTACATAAGTACATCTTAGCTAAATCTACCTTACTAATACAAATCATTTTACTATGCCAGTTAAGAGCTAGTTCTTAAAAAATATTCAATTTCTCACGATTATAAATAAAAAGTTTTTTTTTTTTTTTTTTTTTACTTTCTTTTACTTTCAAAATCTGGCTCGGCTCTCTTTCTATGCTACACATGTATATCACATTCATTGGTCGCTAAACCGATTATTTTGGAGTTATTTGAATACATTGTCTACCCGCCCTATTCTTTTTGTTTTACTTTTTGATTTTCTTTCTTTCAAAATAGCTCAAGCTGCTCTATACTTCTAAATACGGAATATGTAGTTTTTTTTTTACTTTTCTTACTGGGCAAATATTTAAGGATTATAAGGAAATTGCCATTCGCCCCCCTTTTTTTTGTTTTTTTTCTTTATTTTCTCTCAATTTCGTCCAGATTGCTTCAGACCATTCCTAACACGATATCAATTGTTTTCCGATTCAAGCATAAGACGATCTTTTTTATAACACTTTCTCATACCATTTCCTCTATAACTCCATTAATATTAACAATAGCCAAAATATTCATATACATATTCACACGTAGGAGCAAATGGGCCTGTTTTGGGGAAATTTTCCGGTATTTCTATCGGTTTTTACCGATATTTTTAACGGTTTTTTTACAGTATTTGCTGCATTTTTACCGGTTTTTTCCTGTATTTTTCGGTATTTTTACAGGTTTTTACCGGTATTTTTGCCGGTTTTTTCCGGTAATTTTTAACGGTTTTTTACGGTATTTTCGGCTTTTTTATCGGTTTTTTCCGGTATTTTTCGGTATTTTTACAGGTTTTTATCGGTATTTTTTTGCCTTTTGTTCAAGATTTTCGTCTTTTTTTACCGTTTTCTCCGGTATTTTTCGGTATTTTTTGGTATTTTTACCGGTTTTTCCCGGTATTTTTTCCGGTTTTTACCGGTATTTTTACCGGTGTTTTCGGTATTTTTAAGTATTTTTTTAGGTTAGGTTAGGTTAGGTTAGGTTTCACAAGCTTACATTTGGTTTCGTTAGGTTGGGTTACGTTAGGTTAGGGTTCTTATTTACTTTTTTTTTGTTTTTTCTTTTTTCTTTTTTTTAGTTTTTTCGAAATTTCTGTCAGAGCTGCGCTAGACCATTCTAAACACGAATATCACATTACTTTTCCACTGCTACAAATACTGCCAGAGTCTTACACGAATGAATCTTTTTATTTTATACTTTTTCTCCACACTATTTCTTCTATCCACTAACTTGCTACTTTTTAAAATCTGGCTCAGGCATCCTCTTGCTTATGCTACACATGAATATTCACCTTCCTATGGTCGCTAACACGATTATTTTAGGAGTTATTCAATACATTATCTACCCCTCTATTTTTAGTTTTTTTTACTTTTTATTTATTTTCTTTTAAAAATCGCTCAGACCTGTTCTATAACCTGTTAAATACGAATATGTAATTACTTTTCTTCTGGGACAAATATTTAAGGAATTATAGGAATTGCCATTTTCGCCCACCTTTTTTTTTTTTTTTGCTTTATTTTCTCTCAATTTCGGTCACAGACTGCTTCCGACCATTCTAAACACGAATATCAGATTGATTTTCGCTCAAGCTAATACTTCCTTTTTTTATAACCTTTTCATGCTATTTTCCTCTATAACCTAACCTACCTATCCCTAACCATAACCTAACCTAGACCTAACCTAACCTAAAAAAAAAAAAAAACAATAATATATATAATAAAAAAAAAAAAAAAAAAAAAATAATAAAAAAGAAAAAAAAAAAAAAAAAAAAATTAAGATTAAAAAACTAAAAACAAATAAAAAAAAACAACACAAAAAATAAATCAAAAAAAAATTAATAACCTTGAGGTTAGTGTTAGGTTAGGTTTAGGTTGGTTGGTTAGGTATAGTTAGTTAGGTTAGGTTCGGTTAGGTTTAGGTTAGAGTAGGTTAGGTTCGGTTTGGTTGGTTAAGTTAGTTAGTTAGGTTAGGTTAGGTTCGGTTAAGGTAGTGTTAGGTTAGGTTGGTTAGGTTAGGTTAGGTTAGGTTAGGTTAGGGTTGGTTGAGGTTAGGTTAGTAGGTTTCACAGCTACAATTTGGTTTCGGTTAAGGTTGTGGTTACTTCAGGTTAGGGTTCGTATTTACTTGTCTTTCTTTTTTTATTTTTTTTTTTTTTTTTCTTTTTTTTTTCGAATTTCTGTCAGACTGCGCTAGACCATTCTAAACACCGATTCCATTACATTTTCCACTGCTACAAATACTGCCAGAGTTATTCACGAATTATCTTTTTGTTATACTTTTCTCCACACATTTCTTCTATTGCTATTTCATTCCCCTAGCTCTTCAAAATCTGCTCAGGCATCTCTTGCTATGCCTACACTGATATCACATTCCTTGGTCGCTAACACGATTTAGTCTTAGGAGTTATTTAATACATTATCTACCCCCTATTGTTAGTTTTTTTTAACTTTTTATTTATTTTCTTTTAAATCGCTCAGAGCTGCTCTATAACTGTTAAATACGAACTATGTATTATTTTCTTCTGGGACAAATATTTAAGGGAATTATAGGAAATTGCCAATTCGCCCCCCTTTTTTTTTTTTGTTTTTTTTTGCTTTATTTTCTACGTCAATTTCGGTCACGCTGCGTTCAGACCATTCTAAACACGATATCAGATTGATTTTCCGCTCAAGCTATACTTCCTTTTTTATAACACTTTTTTCATGCTATTTCCTCTATACNTTTACTGGTCGTGTTTTTTGAAAATGTCATTCAATTGCAATAGTTGCCTCTCATGAAAAGAAATACTTTCACGTCGTTACTTTCTAAATACCATTTTTACTTTCTGAATTACAGCAAAAAACGATTTTTACGCGATATTTCAAACATTTATTACCAAGTTAATAATCATCTTAGCTAAAATCTAACTTCATACAAACATTTACTATCAGTTAGAGCTATTCTAAAAAAATATTCAATATTCTCACATTATAAATAAAAAAGTTTTTTTTTTTTTTTTTTTTTACTTTCTTTACTTTCAAAATCTGGCTCAGGCATCTCTTTGCTATGCTACACATGAATATCACATTCATTGGTCGCTAACACGATTATTTTAGGAGTTATTCAATACATTGTCTACCCCCCTATTTTTAGTTTTTTTTACTTTTTATTTATTTTCTTTCAAAAATCGCTCAGAGCTGCTCTATAACCTGTTAAATACGAATATGTAATTACTTTTCTTCTGGGACAAATATTTAAGGAATTATAAGGAAATTGCCATTCGCCCCCCTTTTTTTTTTTTTTTTTGCTTTATTTTCTGTCAAATTTCGGTCACAGCTGCTTTAGACCATTCTAAACACGAATATCAGATTGATTTTCCGATCTAATTACGGAACTAATTACGGCCTAATTACGTCCTAATTACGGCCTAATTATGAGCTAATTACAGCCTAATTACAGCCTAATTACGGCCTAATTACAGATTAATTACGGCCTAATTACGAAAAAAATAATACCTATTAAATTTTTTTACCGTTTTTTTCTTTTTTTATTGGTATTCTTACCGGTTTTTCCGGTATTTTTGGATTTTTTACCGGTTTTTTCGGTATTTCCGGATTTTCCGGTATTTTTTACCGGTTTTTTACCGTATTTTTACTGTTTTTTTCCGATTTTTCGCACTATTACTACAAACATGCGTATCGCAGATTTTGTAGTAATAGTAGTAGGATAGTACCTATTCTTCATTTGTTTTTTTTATCACCATCTGAATTTTTACCCATCCAACATTTTTTCCATCTTAAATCCGAGAACATCCTGCTAAATCGCATGAATTTGCAATACATTCTGTTAGTCGCTATTATTCTTTAAAAAATCCACTTGAACGTCTTGAATTCAATAATTAGCTCAATTTAGCGGTTAAAATTAACCGCTAAATTGGCAACACTGACAAACTAATCCGCTAGATTGGCAACACTGACTTTAGGTCAGTGTTGCCAATTTAGCGGATTTGTTTGTCAGTGTTGCCAATTTAGCGGTTAAATTTGTCCGCTACATTGGCAACACTGACCTAAAATCAGTGTTGCCAATGTAGCGGATAATTTTAACCGCTAAATTGGCAACACTGACAAACAAATCCGCTAAATTGGCAACACTGACCTAAAGTCAGTGTTGCCAATCTAGCGGCTTATTTGTCATGTTGCCAATGTAGCGGATAATTTTAACCGCTAAATTAAGCTAATTATTGAATTCAAGACGTTCGAGTGATTTTTTTGTCATTATTCGCCATTTTGCTGTTGATTTTTAACCGCTAAATTGAGCTAATTATTCAATTTAAGACGTTCATGTGGATTTGTTTTAGAATAATAGCGAATACCGGAATGTTTGGCAAATGTTCGTGTCTTCTAGCGAATGTTCGCGGATTTCAGTTAAATAAATGTGGGATGGGTAAAAATTCAAATGGGTGATTAAAAATCTAAATAAATGACAGTGTCAGTGTATTTACAGTGGCCCGCGCTTTACAGACAGACGGACATACCCCAAAAAAAGTATATATAAAAATATTACTCAAAAATATAAGTGACAATTAAAAAAAAATATATTCCAATTTTTTTGTATTACATATTAACAAAAGTTTTCATGTGTGTGTGTGCGTGTTACTATTACTATTACTATTACTACTACTACTACTACTACTACTACTATTACTATTACTATTACTACTACTACTACTACTACTACTACTACTATTACTACTACTACTACTACTACTACTACTACTACTATTACTATTACTATTACTACTACTACTACTACTATTACTATTACTATTACTATTACTACTACTACTACTACTACTATTACTATTACTATTACTACTATACTATACTACTACTTTACTATACTATACTATCTACTACTACTACTATTACTACTACTATATACTATTACTATACTAAACTTACTACTACTACTACACTTACTATACTTACTTACTACTACTATACTACTACTACTACTACTACTATTCTATTACTATACTACTTACTACTTTTATACTACTACTATACTTTCTACTATACTATTACTACTACTACTACTACTATTTACTACTTACTATTACTATTACTACTACT
>JACEEZ010010869.1:80738-113238 GCA_016584305.1 Chionoecetes opilio
ACTACTACTACTACTACTACTATACTATTACTATTAACTATTACTATACTATCTACTAACTATTACTATTACTATACATTACTTTACTACTACTACTACTACTACTATACTATACTACTACTACTACTACTATACTACTACTACTATACTACTAATACTAACTACTATATACTATACTTACATACTACTATACTACTATTACTATTACTACTACTACTACTACTACATTTCTACTACTACTAAACTCTACTACTACTACTACTAAACTATTACTACTACTACTACTACTACTACTATTACTATTACTATTCACTAACTACTATATACTATTATATACTATTACTACTATATACTACTACTATACTATTACTATATACTACTACTATACTACTACTACTACTACTTAACTACTACTATTACTACTACTACTACTACTATACTACTATCTATATCTATCTACTATACATTACTCACTATACTCTAATAACTCTTACTCTATTACTATTTCTTTACTCTACTACTATCTACTATATCTATTACTAGCATTAACTATATACTACTATACTACTACTACTACTACTACTACTAGTACTATACGTACTACTATGTATACTACTATACATAACTACTACTACTATTACTATTACTATACTACTACTACTATTACTATTACTATTACTACTACTACTACTACTATTACTATACTACTACTCTATACTACTACTATTACTAATACTACTACTACTACTACACTACTATTACTATTACTATTACATACTACTATACTACCTATATTACTATTACTATACTCTCTTCTATACTCCACGTTCTTCTAAACTTACTACTAGTACCATTACATACTATTAATTATTTACACTTATCTCACTATCTATACTCCACACTCTGTTACTACATATTCTAATCTCTCCGACTATTGTTATTTCAATTCGACAATTAATACTTAATCCTTACTAATATTCTCTCTCCTTTCACCTACAGATACTATACAGTAAAAAATCCATATACAAATACAAAATAACACATATAACACATATATTCAACCAATAATCATCATATACCAAAGCACTTATCTAATATCTCTTACTCATTCTTCTCCCTTGTCGTAAAAAAATCCCGTAGCTACAAATAGACAAAAAATAACTATATATAAATAAACACATAAATATTCCAACCAATAATCATGGAAAAAAAACCCAAAAAATTGAAAAAAATCAATGTAAACAAATAAAGTCGTAGATTTGTCACCTGGAGAATTCAAAATGGCCGCCGTGACAGAGGTTACTTATCACTAACCACAGCGAAAAGACCCTTAAAAACACTGAAGTGTGAGTGATTTACTGGCCTAGTGAGTGAAATACGGTAGTTAAGTGTCTTAGTGCACTGTTAGAAGCCTCCATCATGGATTTACTGGACGGGGAGACGGTGTATAACGCCGGAGATGAGAGCCATGTCGGGATGTCGGAGGTGCAGTCGATGGAGGGCAATATTTAT
Organism: Chionoecetes opilio; assembly: GCA_016584305.1. Taxonomy (NCBI): domain Eukaryota; kingdom Metazoa; phylum Arthropoda; class Malacostraca; order Decapoda; family Majidae; genus Chionoecetes; species Chionoecetes opilio. The sequence continues at coordinate 82,251 of JACEEZ010010869.1, forward strand.
CAAGAGTTTGAGCGGATGACGAGGACGTTGTTAAGGACTTGATGCCCCTGGTGGTTAATATACTGCAGGGACTCGATCTGGCCGTGACGGAAAACCAGGAACATGAGGTATGTACACTTGGAACACTCGTCGAAATATTAACACGTAACTCTTGTCAAATTGGAACACTCGTCGACGATAAGGGATACACGGGAAAGTTCTCACGGCGTAAGAAAAAGATTATAAATAGTAATAATGAACTACTATTACTACTACTACTACTACTACTACTACTACTACTACTACTACTATTACTACTACTACTATTACTACTACTACTACTACTTCTACCACTACTACTATTACTACTACTACTACTACTTCTTCTACCACCACTACTACTACTACTACTACTACTACTACTACTACTACTACTACTACACTACTTCTACCACTACTATTACTACTACTACTACTACTACTTACTACTACTACTACTACTACTACTACTACTACTCTACCACTAAAGCGGCTATTACACGGGCACTATTCTGCTCAGTGAGCAGATTTCACTGAGCAGTTTTGAGGATTTTGCTCGATGAAAGCCTGTTTGGTGGCCCAAGTGTCGAGAACCCCCCAACCCCCGCTAGGAGGTTACCTTAGGGTTAATATGGAGGAGAGTTTCACGTACGCTACAGACCTTACTACTCACGAATTCAATTTTTTTTTTGGCTCAGTATACTGTACACTACTACTCTACTTGCGCTCAATAAAAAAATAAAAAAATAATAATAATAATATTTTGTGGTTAAGGTTAGGTTAGGTTTCTTTAAAACCTGTAAGGTTAGGTTAGGTTGGGTTAGGTTAGGTTAGGTTAGGTTAGGTTTGGTTAGGTTTGGTTAGGTTAAAACATAAGGTTAGGTTAGGTTTCAATTTTTTTAACCTAACCTGAAATGGCCTGACCGGAGGATAACTGTGGGATAATTGGCCTGACTGGAGGATATCTGTGGGAAAACTTATAAATAAGAAAGTAAGGAAGCTACAAGAGGCCTGTCATTGTACCGGTACTGTAATATTTGTATATTGTCCGTTTAAAACATTTTTGTCAGTATATTCTCTATGTAGGAACTTTTTGTTAATACTTTTAATGATTTCATAAATTATAATCATTCAATTTTATCCACGAATTAAGACTTTGATTTATTTTATGAAATGATGAGAAATTTAAATATTAATTCAAATTTCTCATCACTATTAACTGATTTAACTCACCTAGCAGACCTCTAATGGTGACAAATATATACACGAGTGATCCAATAATGTGTTAGGATAGGAGTAGTGGTCCTTAGAGTGGTGTAAATAGGTAAAAATGAAGGAGATAAGGTGTAGACGCGGCACCATGGCGGCGGGAGACGTGGCACCACTGTGCAGGCCGGCAGGCACACTCGAGGGTTGCCAAGTAGTGGTTACCGCTGCCAGGGCCTTGGTGGCTTACAAAGGCAAACACAAGGCAAAAAAGAAACCATTTAGTTATTCTAATACTTCTATGTGTGTGTGCGAGTGTGTGACGGAAGATAGGGGTCAAAAAGGGCAGTTCTAATAGGCCACTAAGGCTGTGTGATGTGGTTGTGTTGGCAACAGTGCCAGGCTGGCGCCCGGCGGGCAGCCAGGCACTGCAGGTCATACTGCTGATCAACGCGTGCCATTATTTATAGTGCCATTATTACCGAGGATTACTGCCTGCCCTGGAGTGCCTGACAGTGCCATGAGGTGAGTGTTGCTTACAGTGGTGTGTGAGGTGATGGGAGGGCGGGAGGAGGCGAGGTGTGAGGCGGGACAGGTTTGAATGCCAGCCATTACGCCATTACGGTGACGTCCGCATGTGTAGTGCCCGGCACTGTGTCTGTGGTGATATACACAGTGCCACAGCCCTGACACAGTGACAGACACAGGGTATATGTAGTGCCCGGTACTGTGTCTTAGTGGTGAGGGGCGCCCACACAGATACCTGTAGTGGACGCAGATATTATATAGTGTAGCGATCTGAGCAGCTACCCTGATCTCAGTAGCTACACCCGCCACTGCGCATGCGCGGCAGAGGACGTCACACAGGTAACATTGGCCACCAGGGTTCCCAGCCTTGCTCAAACATGGTGGCATCATGGAAGGTAGAGTAGTCATTCAAGTAGAACATAGAACATTTCACGCGAATGTGCCTTTGCCTACAGCACTACGTACCCTTGTTTATGACACTATAGACGTTTTACCCAAGATAAGAATTGGTATACGTGTGCTATATTATCAAACTACTCTTCACCCAGGGAGCAGTGTTTCAGTGCGTATTTGTGCAGTGTAGCTACTCGGGCAAGGGTAGCTGGTGAGATCGCTGCAGTGGTGATCTCACCAGCTACCCTTGGCCCGATTGGCTACCCCTCACAAATACGCACTGAAACACTGTTCCCTGGGTGAAGAGTTGTTTGACATGACAATGTATACCAATTCTTATCTTGGGTAAAACGTCTATATTGTCACACAACTCTTCACCCAGGGAGCAGTGTTTCAGTAGACGGGGAGGGTAATGTTCCAGGCACATTCGCGTGAAATGTTCCATGTTCTACTTTAATGACTACTCTACATTCAATGTTTCCACCATGTATTACCCAGGATCAGAGTTGGTATACATTGTCAAACAACTCTTCACCCAGGGAGCAGTGTTTCAGTGCGTATTTGTGCAGTGTAGCTACTCGGGCAAGGGTAGCTGGTGAGATCGCTACAGTGGCGATCTCACCAGCTACCCTTGCCCGAGTACCTACACGGCACAAATACGCACTGACGTCTATAGTGTCATAAACAAGGGTACGTAGTGTTGTAGGCAAAGGCACATTCGCGTGAAATGTTCCATGTTCTACTTGAATGAGTACTCTACCTTCCATGATGCCACCATGTTTGAGCAAGGCTGGGAACCCTGGTGGCCAATGTTACCTGTGTGACGTCCTCTGCCGCGCATGCGCAGTGGCGGGTGTAGCTACTGAGATCAGGGTAGCTTGTAGAACATGTCATTGTGGAATGCAACAAGTATAGGAGTCAGAGGGAAAAGCTTATAGCGTCAATAGTAACAGTCCTAGGCAGAGAGGAGTGGGACAGGAGACTAGGGCAGAAAGACGGGGCCCTGTGTACGGTGTTAGGGCTGTATGGGGACAGAAAGGAAACTGAAAGTATTGTAAACCTCACCAAAGTGTTCCTAACGCAGTGTTGGGAGATCAGAACACAAAATAGACAATGAATTAGGATGATAATCAAAGGATTGAAAACTGATCAAAATGTCTTTCCCAGGTGAAATAAACAGGGGAAGAGTTAACAAGTTTTGTTAACGAAGGAGACGAAGTGGAAGAGGACCTATGAAGCGATACTAAGCGACTAAGGTCACAAGAAGAAGAAGAAGCTGGTCAGATCGCTACACCTACCACCGCCGCCATGAACGTATTTAACAATGCCTCCAGTCAGGTGAGTGGTCTGGGCTCCTCTCTGGGGTCATGGTTCAAGAAGGAGGGCCAGACCGAGGCCCAGACCGAGGACCTGCAGGACACAGACAAGACCGAGGCGCCCCTAGTCCCCGCAGTAGCCCCCCGAGGTCCCTAAGGCTAAGAAGGCAGACGACGATGACGCCGCCTCACAGCATTCGGGGTGAGTAGCAGTTGTAGTAGCAGTTGTAGCAGTTGTAGTAGTAGTAATAGCAGCAGTAGTAGTAGTAGCAGCAGTAGTAGTAGTAGTAGTAGTAGTAGTAGTTTCGTACACAAGTTGTTTCGTACCCAGGTTTTGTTAGTTGTTTCGTACACTGATTTTGAGTTTTTTCGTACATACCTGGTGTCGTTTCGTAACTCTAGTAGTCAAGTTCAACTCTTGAGCCGAGTGTACGAAACGACTATGCTTTCCTATAGACTACGAAACAACTTTTTGGTGTACGAAACAACTTGTGTACGAACTGACTCCACCCCGTTTTAAGTCACCTAGGTTGTTTTGACCAATAGTTAGGAAAGTATTGGTCATTAGGGAGCATGGGTCGAAAGTGCATATTTATCTTGGTAGCTTGGTGTGGGCGTTGTGTGAGCTAGTTTTAATTTTCTCCGTGTTAAACCACTATCTCTAAAAATAACATTAAAGTGAGCTAGCTTTAATTTTCTCTACGTGTTAAACCACTATCTCTAAAAATAACATTGCAAGGGGTCTACCTACCTTTAATTTTCTCTACGTGTTAAACCACTATCCCTAAAAATAACATTGGAAGTGAGCTAGCTTTAATTTTCTCCGTGTTAAACCACTATCTCTAAAAATAACATTAAAATGAGCTAACTTCAATTTTCTCTACGTGTTAAACCACTATCTCTAAAAATAACATTGGAAGTGAGCTAGCTTTAATTTTCTCTACGTGTTAAACCACTATCTCTAAAAATAACATTAAAGTGAGATGGTAAATTTCTGGTTTTTTCGGCCGAAATACCGATATTTTGATAACCAATATTTCATTAATTCCACGTTATTTCATTGCTTTTTTTAGGCTTATTGTGTCCTATTTCTCTTTATTTTACTTTATCCGTGTTGATTTATTCATTATTTAATGTATTTGATGTGATTTTGATGAGTTTGGTTTGGCCTGTGACGTCACAGCTATGCGGTACCAACAAAATACCGGTAATACCGACACTGAAAATACCGGTATTTCGGTATACCGGATACCGGTGCACATCGTTGGGGCCGCGGGCCGTCTTCATGGCTATGGGATCACAGCAACAAAATACCGGTAATACCGATACTGAAATACCGGCATTTCGGTATTTCCGGTACATATCATAACAAAATACCGGTATTATCAACACTGAAATACCGGTATTTCGGTATTCCTGATACCGGTGCACATCTCCAGTGTGACGTCACGCGTGTTTACATCTGGGGCCGCGGGGGTGGTCATGGCTAAGGGGTCATTACTAGCCTTATAACACGGCATTACTGGCTGTATGCAAGGCTGAACAAAGGTAAATGGGGAGAATATAGTAGTAGTAGTAGTTGTCTGTGTGTGTGTTATTCACCCATGGTCTTGTCCACGCCAGCTGGTTCGCGATCGGCAGTTTGGTGGTGGTAGTGGGTGAGGGTGGTGATGGTGGTAGTGGTTGTGGTGGTAGTGGTGATGGTGGTGGGTTGTGGTAGTGCTATGGTGGTATAATATTAATATGGATCTAATATTAATGATATAATATTAATGGGGAGTTTTCTAATAAGCTCACGCTCAAGCCTGTCTCTCAGGCTCTCACATCCTCAGCACTTTCAGGCTGAATGATCTATCATTTACCGTAAATTCCCTGTACTTTTTCGGGACCTATCAGAATTACCCTTCAATACAACAACTGAAACAGTTCTTAATAAAAAATGTAGTTTATCATTTTATTTGTCTGCACTTGGTGAAAATATTGGCAAAACAATTGAATATTTGAAAACTCGATCTTTAAAAATCGTCTTTTCAGAAAAAAACACAAGTTCAAGCAGAATGAGGCTTCAGGAAATATCTACTTTTATGTAAGCATTCACTGAGTACCTGTTTTGAGTGTGTCTGTCTGTCTTGCGACGAACATTTAACCAAGAAGTAATTTAAGTGCTTGGCACCTCAACGAACAGTCCGGGATGGAAGACAGTTGAGAGCGTTTGTTTACTATTTCCGTCTCGAAAGACGAAAGTCTCCTTTATGTGGGAAACGGTATGTGGGAGCGGATGCCACGAATATTCCAGTAGAGGATAGAGACTGTGATGAGATAAGCGGGTGATAATAGTTAGGATGACAGTTTCTGGTATTGAGGAGTTATGAGTATCAGAGATATGAGCTGTGAGGTAAGTGCGGGGGCGCTGTGCTGAGTTCCTACCCGTGTGGTGTCTACAGGAAAGTGGATGATAGCAGATCCTGCCGGCGGGATGGTTTCTGTGGAGATGCTGAACGCCACACTCTGTTTTGGTTAAATGTTCGTCGCAAGACAGACAGACACACTCAAAACAGGTACTCAGTGAATGCTTACATACAAGTAGATATTTCCTGAAGCCTCATTCTGCTTGAACTTGCGTTTTTTTTATGAAAAGACGATTTTTAAAGATTGAGTTTTCATATATTCAATTGTTTTGCCAATATTTTCACAAAGTGCAGACAAATAAAATGATAAACTACATTTTTTATTAAGAACTGTTTCAGTTGTTGTATTGAAGGGTAATTCTGATAGGTCCCGAAAAAGTACAGGGAATTTACGGTAAATGATAGATCATTCAGCCTGAAAGTGCTGAGGATGTGAGATGCGCGAGGGACATCTGGCGGCTTAGCTTTGAAAACTCCCCATTGGATAAATTCATGGATGGGGATGAAAGGTGGATGTAGGTAGTGTTTAGTAACAGGAACTACTACGTGTAGGTCTCCCAGCCTCTTGTAGCTTCCTTATCTTACTATGTTCTTATTACTACTACTACTGCTACTACTACTACTACTACTACTACTACTATTACTATTACTACTACTACTACTACTACTACTACTACTACTATTACTACTAGCTACTATTACTACTACTACTACCACTACTACTATAACTACTTCTACTACCACTACCACCACAACTACTACTACTACTACTACTACTACTACTATTCTGAAACTCCTCTTCCTCCTATTACTACTACTACTACTACTACTACTACTACTACTACTACTACTACTACTACTACTACTACTACTACCACCACTACCACTACTATAACTACTACTACTACCACCACAACTACTACTACTACTACTACTACTACTACTACTACTACTACTACTACTACTAACCACTACCACCACCACCACAACTACTACTACTACTACTACTACTACTACTACTACTAACACTACCACTACTACTACTACTACTACTACTACTACTACTACTACTACTACTACTACTACTACTACTACTACTACTACTACTGCCACCACTTCCACTGTTACTACTACTACTAACATATATAAATAAATTTAAGCTATTGAAATTATACATGCAAAATGATAATATACATTTATTTATATACATCTTATATATATACATTTATAAATATACATGTTAAAACTTAATAGTAATTTCATCGTGTGTGTGTGTGTGTGTGTGTGTGTGTATGCCTGTATTCACCTAGTAGTATTTTCTAGGGCCTGAGCTACACAGGTATGGCCCCGTCTCCATATCAACATTTATTTAATCATTCCTGCTTAGTGGTTAGTGTTGGGGGAAGCCACCACCCCGGGAGGGGGGTCACAAACCCCCGGCTAACACCCCACACCCATTCACTGCTGGGTGGACAGGGGCTCGGGTTTTAAGAAGACCGCCCGTCTGTCTTCGCTCTGCCCGGGGATCGAACCCGGGACTTCTCGATTGTGAACCCAGCGTGCTTACCCTACACTACGGAGTACCCCTTGTGTGTGTGTATGCCTGTGTATGTGTGTGTATATATGCCTGTGTGTATGTGTATGTATGCCTGTGTGTGTGTGTATGTATGCCTGTGTATGTGTGTGTATATATGCCTGTGTGTGTGTGTATGTGTCCCTGTCTGTATGTTATGTATGCCTGTGTTATTCACCTATGGTCTTGTCCACGCGAGCTGGTTGGCGATATATATGCCCCTGTGTGTGTGTATGCCAGTGTATTAATGCCAGTGTATGCCCTGCAGGTCTTGGGTTCAACCTGTCAGCAGTTCAGGGCAAGGCTTCTGCCAGTGCCAAGGCTTCTGCCATCGGCATTCTCCAAGGCCGGCGCCAGCGTCAAGGAGGCGGGATCCAAGATTAAGGAAACTGTCCAGAAGAACGTGAGTAGTAGTAGTGGTGGTAGTAGTAGTAGTAGTAGTAGTAGTAGTAGTAGTAGTAGTAGTAGTGGTAATATTTGTCTGTGTGTGTGCCCGTCTGTCTTCGCTCCGCCCGGGGATCAAACCCGGGACTTCTCGGTTGTGAACCCAGCGTGCTAACCACTACACTACAGAGTACCTGTGGGTACTCTGTAGTATGTAGCGCGCGCACACACACACCACACACACACACACACACACACACACACACACACACACACACACACACACACACACACACACACACACTACTTCTTCTTCTACTATTACTATTAATACTAATACTACCACTACCACTACCACTACCACTACCACTACTACTACTACTACTACTACTACTACCACCCACTACTACCACTACCACTACTACTACTACTACTATTTTTTTTTTTTTTTTTTTCCCGACTACTACTACTACTACTACTACTACTACTACTACTACACTACTACTACCACCACTACCACTACCACTACTACTACCTAACCCAGCCTTGTGTTACAGGATCGCCGTAACTTTGTGTGCCAGCCTCCTGCAGGGGTGAACTTTGAGTTTGAGTTGGAGTCCTTCCTTCCCGTGGCCCAGGCAACGCTGGCACAGGACCCCAACCTTGAGAACATGCCTGCCCAACTCCTGCCTAAGACGTGAGTGTGTGTGTGTGTGTGTGTGTGTGTGTGTGTGTGTGTGTAGGTGTGTGTGTATGTATCCCAACCTGATTACATTGTGTGGCTATAGTGCCTGTAGGCAGTGGTGACCCAGGGGTGGGATGGTAGGCTCTGGAGACTCACTCGAAGGCTGCTGTGATGGTTGGTCCTCGCCCGTGGTGGCGCAGGCAGGATTGTTATAGTGACGCCTGTGATTAGAGGCTCATTCCGCCCCCCTGTGTCCTCCCAGGCACTCGCAATCGAAGGCAGAGTTGATGGGCAGGGCATGTGGGTGTTCTTAGGTCACGATAGGCACTGGAGATAGGTTTTGGTTTTCTTCGGGGATCGAACTCGGGTCACCGAGAACGCCAGTCAGAGACGCTAACCACTCTGCTACCGCCTCCCCAAAGTGTATGACTACTTCTAACACAACTAGGTAACTACAACTACTGTAGCTATCCTTTATATAATCCTTTATTTACAGCCTGTGTTAATGTTTGAATCTAAAGTAACCTATCTTATACATTGGTAAGCTCACAAGCCCACCCCCGGCCTTACACCCCCACCCATTCACTGCTGTGTGTGTGTGTGTGTGGTGTGTGTGTGGTGTGACCCATTCAACGCTGGTGTGTGGTGTGTGTGTGTGTTTCGTGTGTGTTGTACCCATTCCACTGCTGGGTGTGTGTGTGTGTGTACCCCTTTCACTGCTGGGTGTGTGTGTTGTGTGTGTAACCCATTCCACTGCTGGGTGTGTGTGTGTGTGTGGTACCCATTCATGCTGTTGTGTGTGTGTGTGTGTGTACCCTTCATCTGCTGGGTGTGTGTGTGTGTGTACCCATTCACTGCTGTGTGTGTGTGTTGTGTGTGTACCCATTCACTGCTGGTGTGTGTGTGTGTGTGTACCCATTTCACTGCTGGGTGTGTGTGTGTGTGTACCCGTATTCACTGCTGTTGGTGTGTGTGTGTGTGTACCCATTCACTGCTGGTGTGTGTGTGTGTGTGTGTGTGTGTGTGTAACCCATTTTCACTAGCTGGGGGTGTATTGTGTGTGTGTGACCCATTCACTGCTGGTGTGTGTGTGTGTGTGTGTTGTGTACCCATTCACTGCTGGGTGTGTGTGTGTGTTTGTACCCATTCACTGCTGGGTGTGTGTGTGGGTGTGTTTTGTACCCATTCACTGCTGGTGTGTGTTGTGTTGTTGTACCCATTCACTGCTGTGTGTGGTGTGTGTGTGTGTACCCATTCACTGCTGGGTGTGTGTGTGTGTGTACACATTCACATGCTGGGTGTGTGTGTGTGTGTACCCATTCACGTGCTTGTGTGTGTGTGTGTGTGTGTGTGTGTGTACCTTCACTGCTGGGTGTGTGTTGTTGTGTGTACCCATTCACTGCTGGGTGTGTGTGTGTGTGTGTGTGTGTACCCAGTCACTGCTGGGTGTGTGTGTGTGTGTACCCATTCACTGCTGGGTTTGTGTGTGTGTGTGTCCCATTCACTGCTGGGTGTGTTGTGTGTGTGTACCCATCACTGCTGGTGTGTGTGGTGTGTGTGTGTGTGGTGTGTGGTGTACACCTTCCACTGCTGGTGTGTGGTGTGTTGTTGTGTACCCATTTCACTGCTGGGTGTGTGGTGTGTACCCATTCACTGCTGGGTGTGTGTGTGTGTGTGTATCCCTTCACTGCCTGGGTGTGGTGTGTGTACCCATTTCACTGCTGGGTGTGTGTTTGTACCCATTCACTGCCTGGGTGTGGGTGTTTGTGTTGTGTAACCCATTCACTGCTGGGTGTGTGTGTGTACCCATTCACGCTGGGTGTGTGTTGTGTACCCATTCACTGCTGGGTGTGTGTGTGTACTCCATTCACTGCTGGGTGTGTGTGTGTGTGTGTGTGTGTAACCCATTCACTGCTGGGTGTTTGTGTGTGTGTACGCCATTCACTGCTGGGTGTGGTGTGTGTGTGTGGTACCCTTCACTGCTGGGTGTGTGTGTGGTGTGTGTGTTGGTGTACTCATTCCACTGCTGGGTGTGTGTGTGTTGTGGTACCCTTCACTGCTGGTGTGGTGTGTGTGTGTGTACCATTCCTGCTGGGTGTGTGTGGGGTGTGTGTATACCCATTCAACTGCTGTTGTGTGTGTGTGTGTGTACCCAATTCCTGCTGGGTGTGTGTGTGTGTGTGTACCCATTCACTGCTGGTTGTGTGTGTGTGTGTGTACCCATTCACGCTGGGTGTGTGTGTGTGTACTCATTCACTGCTGGGTGTGTGTGTGTGTGGTTTACCCATTCACTGCTGGGGTGTGTGTGTACCCATCACTGCTGGGTGTGTGTGTGTGTGGTGTGGTGTTTGGTGTGTGTAACGCCATTCCTGCTGGGTGTGGTGTGGTGTTGTGTGTACCGCATTCACTGCTGGGTGTGTGTGTGTGTGTGTGTGTTGTGTGTTACCCATTCACTGCTGGGGTTTGTGTGTGTGTGTGTACCCATTCCTGCTGGGGTGTGTGTGTGTGGTATGTGGCTCTGTGTGTTGTGTGTGTGTACCCATTCACTGCTGGTGTGTGTGTGTGTGTGTGGTGTGTCAACCCATTCACTGCTGGGTGTTTGTGTGTGTGTGTACATTCACTGCTGGGTGGTTGTGTGTGTTGTGTGTGTGGTACCCATTGCACTGCTGGTTGTGTGTGTTTGTGTGTGTCCCATTCACTGCTGGGTGTGTGTGTGGTGTGTGTTTGTGTACCCATTCCTGCTGGGTGTGTGTGTACCCAGTTCACTGCTGGGTGTGTGTGTGTGTGTTGTGTACCCATTCACTGCTGGTTGTGGGTGTGTGTGTGTGTGTGTGTGTACCCATTCACTGCTGGGTGTGTGTGTGTGTGTGTGGTGGTACCATTCCCTGCCTGGGTGTGTGTGTGTGTGTGTGTGTGTGTGTTTGTGTACCCATTCACTGCTGGTGTGTGTGGTGTGTGTGTGTGTGGTTGTGTGTACCCATTCACTGCGGGTGTGGTGTGGTGTTGTGTGTACCCATTCACTGCTGGGTGTGTGTGTGTGTGTGGTACCCATTCACTGCTGGGATGTGTGTGTGCGTGTGTGTGTGTACCATTCATTTCACTGCTGGTGTGTGTGTGGTGTGTGTGTGTTACCCCATTCACTGCTGGGTGTGTGTGTGGTGTGTACCCATTCACTTCTGTGTGTGTTGTGTTGTGTGTGTGGTACCATTCACTGCTGTTTGTGTGTGTGTGTGTGTGTGTGTGTAACCCATTCACTGCTGGTGTGTTTGTGTGTGTACCCATTCACTGCTGGGGTGTGTGTGTGTGTGTGTGTACCCATTCACCTGCTGGGTGTGTGTGTACGTACCCATTCACTGCTGGGTGTGTGTGGGTGTGTGTTGTGTGTACCCCTTCACGCTGGGTGTGTGTGTGTGTGTGTGTGTGTGTGTGTGTACCCTTCATGCTGGGTGTGTGTGTGTGTGTGTGTGTGTTGTACGCCATTCACTTCTGGGTGTGTGTGTGTGTGTGTGTGTGTGGTGTGGTGTACCCAATTCACTGCTGGGTGTGTGGGTTGTGTTGTGTACCCATTCACTCCTGGGTGTGTGTGTGTACCCATTCACTGCTGGGTGTGTGGTGTGTGTGTGTGTGTGTGTACCCATTCCTGCTGGGTGTGTGTGTGTGTGTGTGTGTGTGTGTACCCATGTCACTGCTGGGTTCTTTTGTGTGTGTGTGTGTACCCATTCACTGCTGGGTGTGGGTGTGTACCCATTCACTGCTGGTGTGTGTGTGTGTGTGTACCCATTCACTGCTGGTGTGTGCGTGTGTGTGTGTTGTGTGTGTGTTGTGGTGTGTTTGTACGCCATTCACTCTGGTGTGTGTGGTTGTGGTGTGGACCCTTTCACTGCTGGGGTGTGTGTGTGTGTGGTGTACCCATTCACTGCTTGTGTGTGGTGTGTGTTGTGTACCCATTCACAGTTGCTGGTGTGTGTGTTGTGTGGTTGTGTGTGTGTGTGTACCCATTCACTGCTGGGTTGTGTGTGTGTTGTGTGTGTGTGTGTGTACCCATTTCACTGCTGGTTGGTGTTTGTGTGTGTGTGTGTGTGTTTGTACCCATTCAACTGCTTGGTGTGTGTGTGTGTGTGTGTGACCATTCACTGCTGCTGTGTGTGTGTGTGTGTGTACCCATTCACTGCTGGGTGTGTGTGTGTGTGTATACCCATTCACTGCTGGGTGTGTGTGTGTATGCCAGTGTATATCTATCCGTCTGTTTGTCTGTCTATCTATCTGTCTGTATGTCTGTCTATCTGTCTATCTATATGTCTGTCTGTCTATCTATCTATCTATCTGTCTGTCTATATCTATCTGTCTCCATCTATCTATCTATCCGTCAGTCTGTATATCCGTCAGCCTCTCTATCTGTCTATCCATCTGTCTATCTTATATGTCTATCTATCTATCTGTCTGTCAGTCTGTATATCTATCTATCTGTCTGTATGTCTGTCTATATCTATCTGTATCCATCTGTATGTCTGTATCTATCTATCTATCTATCTATCCGTCAGCCTGTCTATCCATCTGTCTATCTATATTTCTGTCTGCCTCTCTATCTATCTGTCTGTCTGTATGCCTGTATATCTATCTATCTGTCTGTATGTCTGTCTATATCTATCTGTATCTATCTGTCTCCATCTCGCTATTTGTTCTATCTGTAATCGATCTATCTATCTATCAGTCACCTGTCTATTCCATCTTTCCGTCTTTCTGTCTGTCTAATGTCCAATAGTTTCCGCAGCATTGACGAGGCGTGGAGGAGGCCAAAGGGGCGCCCCAAGGCTCCTGGCTGGGCAAGTTGATGTTCTTTTCGAGAGCTGCTTGGTATGGGAAAGGACCCTGCATGGGGAACTCGCGCGTGTGAACCCCAGGAGTTGGCGTCGTAGGGTGGGCGAGGCGACGCGCCCCCCGGCGTATGCCCCCCCACGGATGGATTGATTGATTGACGGGGACTTTCTGGGGGCAATTTTTCTACCGCTCCGGTCCTAATTCGGCAAAGCACAACTGTCCCGAACTGGAGCGCGCAGGTGTGGACGGCAGCGCCAAGACCAGCACCGGGGAGACTGTGAAAGGTAGGAGACATAGTTATAGTTGTTGTTAGAGGTGGTGTTATAGTTGTTCTCTCTCTCGGTCATAATTTTTTTTTTTTTTTTTTTTTTAAGTTGGCTATTATTAATATTATTATTGTTATTATTGTTATTATTGTTATTATTATTATTATTATTGATTTTATTTTGTATTTGGTTCAGTGGAGGAATTTTTTTTTTTTTTTCTCTCTTTCCCTCTCCCTTTTCCCTCTCTCAATCACCTCTCTCTCTCTCTCGTCTCCTCTCTCTACCTCTCTCTCCTCTCCCTTCTCTCTCTCTCTCTCTCTAGATCACATACCACATACTCCATGTCTCAAGTCGCTCTCTCTCTCTCTCTCTCTCTCTCTCTCTCTCTCTCCTCCTCTCATCTCTCTCTCTCTCTTCTCTCTCTCTCCTATAGATCACATACCCACATACTTTTCCCCCAAAAAAATTTTGGTTTGCCCCCCCCTCCATTCTCTCTCCCTCGTCTCTCTCGCTCGTCCTCCTCGATCTCTCTCTCTCTCTCGGGTCTCTCTCTCCTCTCTCTCTCTCTCTCTCCTCTCATCTCTCTCTCTCTCTAGATCACATACACACATACTCAATGTCTCAATTCTCTGTCTCTCTCTCTCTCTCTGGATCTCTCTCCTCTCCTCCTCTCTCTCTCTCTCCACTTCTCTCTACTCTCATCTCTCTCTCCTCCTCTCTCTCTCCCTCACATACACTCTCCTCTCTCACTCACTACACACTCCGCTCTCTCTCTCCTCTCTCTCTCTCCGCCTATCTTCTCTCTCTCTCTCTCTCTCTCTCTCTCATCCTCCTCCCTCCTCCTTCCTCCTCCTCCTCCTCCTCCTCGCGCTCCTGCTCCTGCTCCTGCTCATGCTCCTCCGCCATCCTCCTCCTACCTCCTCCTCCTCCTCCTCCCCTCCGCCTCCTCTCCTGCTCCGCCTCCTCCTCCTGCTCCTGCTCCTGCTTCCTCCCTCCTCCTCCTCTCCTCCTCCTCGTGCTCCTGCTCCTCCTCGTGCTCCTGCTCCTGCTCCTGCTCCTTGCTCCTGCTCCTCCTCCTCCGGGCTCCTGCTCCTGCTCCTGCCCTAGCTCCTGCTCCTGCTCCTCCTCCTCCTCCTCCTCCTCCTCCTCCTCCTCCTCCTCCTCCTCGTGCTCCTGCTCCTCCTCATCCTCCTGCTCCTGATCCTGCTCCTCCTCGTGCTTTCCTGCTCCTGCTCTCCTCGGGCTCCTGCCTCCTGCTCCTGCTTCCTGCCTCCTCCTCCTGCTCCTGCTCCCTGCCCTCCTCCTCCTCTCCTCCTCCCTCCTCCTCCTCCTCCTCGTGCTCCGGCTCCTTGCTCCTGCTCCTACTCCTGCTCCTCCTCCTCGTGCTCCTGCTCCTGCTCCTGCTCCTCCTCGTGCTCCTGCTCCTCCTCGTGCTCCTGCTCCTGCTCCTGCTCCTCCTCGTGGGCTCCTGCTCCCTCTTCTGCTCCTGCTCCTCGTGCTCCTGCTCCTGCTCCTGCTCCTCCTCGGCTCCTGCTGCCTCCTCGTGCTCCTGCTCCTCCTCGTGCTCCTGCTCCTGCTCCTGCTCCTCCTCCTCCTCCTCCTCGTGCTCCTGCTCCTCCTCCTCCTCCTCCTCCTCCTCCTCTCCTCCTCCCTCCTCCTCGTGCTCCTGCGCCTCCTCCTCCTCCTCCTCCTCCTCCTCCTCCTCCTCCTCCTCCTCCTCCTCCTCGTGCTCGTGCTCCTCTCCTCCTCCTCCTCCTCCTCCTCCTCCTCTCTCTCCTCCTCCTCCTCCCTCCTCTCGTGCTCCTGCTCCCTGCTCCTGCTCGTCTCCCCTCCTCCTCTTGCTCCTGCTCCTGCTCCTGCTCCTCCTCCTCCTCCTCCTCCTCCTCCTCCTCCTTCCATCCTCCTCCTCCTCCTCGTGCCCTGCTCCGCTCCTCCTCCTCCTCCTCCTCCTCCTCGTGCTCCTGCTCCTGCTCCTGCTCATCCTCCTCCTCGTGCTCCTGCTCCTGCTCCTGCTCCTGCCTGCTCCTGCTCCTGCTCCTGCTTCCTCCTCCTCCTCCTCGTGCTCCTGCTCTGCTCCTCTCCTTGGCTCCTGCTCCTCCTGCTCCTCGTGCTCCTGCTCCTGCTCCTGCCCTGCTCCTGCTCCTCCTCCTCCTCCTCCTCGGCTCCTGCTCCTGCTCCTGCTCCTCCTCCTCCTCCTCCTTGCTCCTCCTCCTCGGTGCTCTTCTCCTGCTCCTTGTCCTGCCCTCCTCCTCCTCCTCCTCCTCCTCCTCCTCCTCCCTCCTCGTGCTCCTGCTCCTGGCTCCTGCTCCTCCTCCTCCTCCTCCTCCTCGTGCTCGTGCTCCTGCTCCTGCTCTCCTCCTCGTGCTCCTGCTTCCTCCTCCTTCGTGCTCCTTGCTCCTGCTCTGCTCCTGCTGCTCCTCCTCCTCCTCCTCCTTCCTCTCCTCCTCCTCCTCCTCCTCCTCCTCCTCCTCCTCGTGCTCCTGCTCCTGCTCCTCCTCCTGCTCCTGCTCCTCCTCCTCCTCCTCCGCCTCCTCCTCCTCCTCGTGCTCCTGCTCCTGCTCCTGCCCTCCTGCTCCTGCTCCTATGTTCCTAGCACGGACCTCGGTCGTTGGGGTAGTTTAGTGGGGATCATAGGGACCTTTAAGGAGGCTGGACAGTGTTTATGTATGGGAGGAAAGGTGTATGTATGTATGTTAAGTAGGCAGGACTACCTCTTTAGGTCTCACTCACGGCCTCTTGTGCTTCCCTTATGTCTTATGTACTTATCAGGAGCTTTTCCTTACCTTGCTTTGCCTCGGGCCTCCCCCTGGATTGACCCTTGACCTGTGTCCAGGGGCTGGCCCTCCATGGAGTGGGACGCACCCTCAGCCATGCATGCCCTTCCTTGCAAACCACCTGTGGCCCCGCCTGCAAGCCGCCTGCAGCCAGCCCTGCAGCCAGCCAGCCACAGCACCAGGTGGGTACTCTACATACATACATACATACATGGTTATATGTTTCATCTATGTTTCCCTGACAGCTCCTCCCTCCCCAACACTGACTGAGGGGTGCTACTCTGACTGACACTAGTAAACAATGAGCCTCCCTCCTTTACTGTACTAGTTAGTAGTCTAGTCTATACTAGAGTGGTCTACCTTGGACCTTGGACGCAGAAACTTTTCACGGGATTCTCATAAATACTTTATTTTTGGCAAATCTTTACAAGTTTTTTGACGTGAATGGCGTCACAAGCTGAGATGTAGACTGTGCCGTTGTGACGGGAATGGCGTCACAAGCTGAGATGTAGACTGTGCCGTTGTGACGGGAATGGCATCACAAGCTGAGATGTAGACTGTGTCCGTTGTGACGGGAATGGCGTCACAAGCTGAGATGTAGACTGTGCCGTTGTGACGGGAATGGCGTCACAAGCTGAGATGTAGACTGTGCCGTTGTGACGTGAATGGCGTCACAAGCTGAGATGTAGACTGTGCCATTGTGACGGGAATGGCGTCACAAGCCTGCCTTCCCTGCCTACCCTCCCTGCCTCCCTGCCTCCTTCCCTGCCTCCCTGCCTCCCCTGCCTTCCTTCCCTGCCTCCCCTCCCTGCCTCTCCCCCTCCCCTCCCTGGCCTCAATGGGGGACAACCACGCCCTGGCACTGTTCAGGGCGCGTCACCAACTGCTAATGGTACCACTAACACGCCATCTAGTAATACAGGCGCTGCCACTCGTTCACCGTGTGGTTTGTCTTGTGTGTTTCGTGCCCTGTAAGGCTGGGCTTCATGAATGGCTGCGTTTGAGAACCTGCCTGACGCCCTGTAGCGGAGCGGCATGCTATCTATGATCTGTCTCTCTTTCTCGCTGTCCAACCTCTCTCTCTCTCTCTCTCTCTCTTCGTCTCTCTCTCTCGTCTCTCCTCTCCTCTCTCTCTCTCTTCTCTCTCTCCCCCGTCGCATTGTTCTGAACACACAAGAACGCCTCTCTCAAAAACATCACATCTAAAACCTTCATTAACTTCCCTCCTCCTCCTCCTCCTCCTTTCTCCTCCTCCTCCCCTCCTCCTCCTTCCCTCCCCTCCTCCTCCTCCTCTTCCTCCCCTCCTCCTCTCTTCCTCTTCTCCTCTTCCTCCTTCCTTTTTTTTCCCTTCCTCCTCTCCTCCTCCTCCTCCTCCTCCTCCTTCTTTCCTCTTCCTCCTCCTCCTACTCCTCCTCCTCCTTCTTTTCCCTCTTTCCTCCTCCCTCCTCCTCCTCCTCCTCCTCCTCCTCCTCCCGCCTCCTCCTCCTCCTCCTCCTCCTCCTCCCTCCTCCTCCTCTTCTTCCTCCTCCCTCCTCCGCCTCCTCCTCTTACTTCTTCCCTCTTCTCCTCCTCCTCCTCCGCCTCCTCCCTTCTCTTCCTCTTCTCCTCCTCCTTCCTCCTCCTCCTCTCCTCCTTCTTCCTTCCTCTTTCCTCCCTCCTCCTCCTCCTTTCTCCTCCTCCTCCTCTTCTTCCTCTTCTCCTCCTCCTCCTCCTCCTCCTTCTCTCTCCTCCTTCTGTCCTCTTCTCCTCCTCCTCCTCCTCCTCCTCCTCCTCCTCCCCCCCCCTCTTCCCGTCCTCCTCCGTCTTCCCTCCTCCTCTTCTTCCCTGCCTCCTCCTCCTCCTCCTCCTCCTCCTCTCCTCCTTCTTCTCCTCCCTCCCCCTCCTCCTCCTCCTCCTTCTCTCTCCTCCTCCTCCTCCTCCTTCTTCCCATCCTCCTCCTCCTTCTTCTCCCTCCGCCTCCTCCTCCTCCTCCTTTCCCTCTTCCTCCCCCTCCTCCTCCTCCTCCTTCTTCCTCATTCCACCCTTCCTCCCCCTCCTCCTCCTTCTCCTCCTCCTCCTCCCCTCCATTTGGCACACTATTGCTTACAACACCCTTCTGTATCGACTCTGTGAAAATCTGAGTGCTTCCTTACCAAACTATCTTGCATGCATTACCGTCAGAGCTGCGTGAACCCTCAGCCCACACTGCCGGACATGAGGGTGGAGTGGATGGCTTGGCAGGTCATGTGTGCCCTCCCTGCGGACATTCTTATGTGTGTGTGTGTGCTTAGCATATGTGTGTGTGTGTGTGTGTGTGTGTGCTTAGCATATGTGTGTGTGTGTGTGTGTGTGTGCTTAGCATATGTGTGTGTGTGTGTGTGTGTGTGCTTAGCATATGTGTGTGTGTGTGTGTGTGTGTGCTTAGCATATGTTGTGTGTGTGTGTTGTGTGTTTGTGCTTAGCATATGTGTGTGTGTGGTGTGTGTGTCATAACTAACGAGAAATATATCTCTCTCTCTCTCTCGGTCGACCTCGCTATCTCTCTGTAGAAGGAGGGACGAGCGGGAATTACAGGAGGAGTTAGGAGCGTACGAGGTGGTTGGAGACGACACAGGCGACCTTTGGGACTGGTAACTTCAAAAACGTCACCGACACTAGCGGGAAAAAAGGAAATTGGTCAGAAAAGGTTGGACAACAGAGGAAATTGGGGAATATTGCCTCCCGGCCAATATTGGTCCCTCTTACGTTACCTTGATTTTAGCCCCAATAAAGTTATTTTTATATTTTATTTATACGACATCTGTACATTCCATTCTGTCATTATCTCTCTCTCTCTCTCTCTCTCTCTCTCTCTCTCTCTCTTCTCTCTCTCTCTCTCTCTCTCTCTCTCTCCTCTCTCTCTCCTCTCTCTTCTCTCTCTCTCTCACACACACACACACACACATCTAATTACTCATACTAATTACTAATGATATAATTATAGCCAGATATTGCAAGGGTTTATTATTATTATTATTATTATTATTACCAGCACCTGTTTGACATAGCACGGTTTTTATTACAAACAATAGGTTTAGATTCTGGGCCTCAAGGGGTTAAGACAGCATGGAATTTTATGCCTCGTAAAAAAAAAATAGACTAGTGACTATTACTGACTTCAAAAACATCCCTTGGCAAACCTTTTTTTTTTTTTTTTTTTTTTTCCGACCAATTATTATTATTATTATTATTATTTTTTTAATGCTAATGTTTTTCCTTCCCAGGGTGAGAAGGTCAAGGAATTATTAAACAAATAATGAGGTTGAAGTCCTGGGGATTTTTCGATTTAATTTTGGTTTTAAATAAGTTTTTTAATGTGTTGAAAATTGTAATATTTGCCGCAAGAAAAAAAAATTGAAAAGTTATATTGAAAATTTACACACACACACACACACACACACAGGCCATCTATGTTCTAACTACAAAAAAAAAAAATAGGTACATACATACATACATACCTCTCTGTCTATCTATCTATCTATCTATATATGTCTATCTATATCTATCTATCTATCTATCTGTCTATCTGGTACGGGACAGGACACACACACACACACACGACTTTACTAAAAAAATGTGATTCATTTTCCACTATAAACTGAGTTGCTTTAAAAAAAATATATATATATATATGATTTATAGGATATATTAAAATTTATATATACAGTCTTATTGTTACATTATTATTTTGTGTGTGTGTGTCTGTCTGTCCGTGAGTCTGTGTCTTGTCTGTCTGTGTCTGTCTGTCTGTGTCGTGTCTGTCTATCTGTCTGTGCCTCTAATGTACTATTATTTCTGTACTTGTAAAATTGATTTAATAAAAAAAAGGTTCCAAATTTTTTACTATTTCCCCTAAATATATATATATATAGAGAGAGAGAGAGAGATACAGTGAGAGAAACAGAGATAGAGAGAGATACATACAGAAAAAGAGATAGAGAGACTGAAAGTTAGAGAGAAAAATAGACGGATAAAGAGAGAGAGAGAGAGGACTTACTTATCTCCCAGTTCATCCTCCTCTTCTTGTGGGCGGTCATTTTGGCACATTTAACCTCAACACAGCAAAATCGCCATCTTGTCATCAATAGTCATTCATACTAAGAGTTCTTAAGCGAAAACATGCACTCTTCTTCTTCCTCTTATGGCTAAAGGAGGAATTTCCAACATCTCTCTCTGTCTATCATTGAGAGAGTCAGAGAGAGAGAGAGAGACAGACAGTGAGATACAGAGATAGAGACAGTGAGACAGATAGAGAGAGAGAGAGAGACACAGAGAGAGAGAGACAGTTTAGAACCAATGAGACGGTAGAAAGGAAGCTTTGTTTATAAACCCCAAAACGCCCATANGCCCTCCCCCAGGAATCCCTTGCCCCCGCATGTGCTTCGCACTCAGAAATCCGACTCAAGGGGGCCTGCTCCACATATGAGCACGTCAACGAATCTGCTCCCTTCGTTTTGCCGGCACCCACGTGCCCCGAGCTATGGTGGGCGCAGCTTCACCGTCTCTTCGGCCCGTCTTCCGCCCCGAGATCCAGTTTGTTCAGCTTTTTGTGAAGTGGTGGCCCCCTCGCAACCAGGCGTCTTTCCAACCGCTCGCCGACCCCCTCGACGGCGCAGAAAGATCATCGCCAACCTTTGCCCACCTTTGCGGGAAGGAGAAGCAGCCGCGCGCACTACTCCCGCGAGTGGTGCAGCTAAACCATCATCGTGTTGGGCGGTGAGGTTGAGGCGAACATCCGGAAGCCGGGCGCCTACCACCGTGCTCGTTGGATGGCAAAGGTGATCTACACTCTCAAGATCACCCTCTTCCGCGAGGAGTTTGCGCTCACCAAGCACGAAAAGAGGGAGCTGATCCGGTTCACGACTTTTATCGTCACACGTACTTTGGAACCGTGGATGTCCGCCCACTGCTCGACCCTCGGGCCCCCGGCCAACGGACCCTCCCTCCTCAAACCCCTCGCCGCCTATCGCGACAAGGAGATCGGGCGGGCATCGGGCAAGGTGATGGCCCGCCCCATGTGGTACTCTCCGAGGAGCTCGTCGGCCTCTCCCTCTTCGACGAGGCGAGGGTGGTCGAGGAAGCGGGCCACGTCACGCCATGTCAGCAGCGGCTGGGGGAGAAGAACCCGCCTCGCCGCGCCGACGTCGCCCCTCGACGCAGGGGAAAAGCGGCTCCCTGGCGTCGTTGCGACGACCAACTCTGTCGGCCCTCGTCACCGCCCTCGGGGCCGGTTTACGATTTCCTCAACGTCGATCCGGCCGAGTGGTCCCGGGGGGGGACGACTACACCACGGGTCGTCGGCGCGCCCGTCACCTACGGGTGGTTAACGACTTTGCGGAGAGGGGCGTCGCCCTCATCAGCGCGTTCTTCTGCGGCGCCATCACTCTCGACGAGGAACAGCGACAAGCACTTCTGCAGGTCGTGGAGGCGCCACGGGCGTTTGTACCCGTGCGCGAAATAGGTATAGGGTGGCCGCAACGGTGGGATTTCGTTTGTTTTGATCTCGTCACCATGTGACCTCGTAGAGGTTTAATAGTGTAACTTCGGCCGCTCTGCGTGACGGTAATAAATTATCCGATCGGAATAAAATTTTGCACACATCCTTGTATCTATTGTAATCGACAAGAATTCCGACCCGCCCAACGAAATCCGAAAAAAAATTCAAAGTGGACCCGCCTAGTACACACACCTGAAAAATAGAAGCCCTAGCAACACACACACACACACACATACACACACACACACGCACATACACACATAGGTTACACACACATGAAAATATAAGCCTAGCACACACACACACAACACACACACACCACATACACGACACACACACACGCACCCCATACCAGGTTACACACACATGAAATATAAGCCTAGCAACACACACACACACACACACATACACAGGTCATACACATGAAAATGTAAGCCTAAGCAACATACACACACACACACATACACATACACAGGTACACACACATGAAAGATATAAGCCTAGCAACACACACACACACACATACACACACACACACACGCAACACTAACACACACACACACACACACACACACACACACACACACAGGTACACACACATGAAAAATATAAGCCTAGTAACACACACATACACACACGTATCTCTTGAGTTGCTGGCATATTATCACATAATGATAAAACTAATATAAAAAATTTGAGACCAGCCTACGCTACCGTAGATAACAGTGGAAGTCGCCCAGCTTCAACGTTTCTTTGTTATTTACAACCTGTTGGTGGGGCGTTAATAGTTTATTTGTACATCCATGAAGTTCAGGACAGTTAGAAGGTTCTACTGGAGAGTCCTGTTGTCTGTTTGTGTCCTTCATCTTGTGTCATATTAGGGCTATAAATGAAACAAATGACAAAATAAAACCGATGGGACCTTGCTATACCCTACTACAGTAAAGTCGCCAGCTAGTATTTTAACCCAACAGTTGAGTCGCCACTGGTGAATTTCAGGGAAATTAGAGGTAAAGTAAAACAAGTCTATATATTTAGACTGCGGAAGATGCTGGATATTAAAAATTCTCTGCCAACGTGAAAATAAATTCTATTCAAGTTTGAAAGATCTGGCAAGTCTTGTGTCCTGCCGCCTTAAGGCTACTGTTTACTGTCTGTCATCGCGCAAGGAAAACGTGAGAAGCAAAATGCGCAACAGTTAATATTTGGCAGATACAAAGCATAAACCAACGCTGAAACAGGGTAGACTTATACACCATGATATAAACTACTGTGTAACATCTTCAGTGGCACAGACACAGCGTAGGTGATGCTTATAAATTCCGTAATATTTGCGCCTGGCGACTTCACTGATGTGGCGACTTCACTGTTAGCTACGGTAGAGGGTTTTTTTTGTCTCGATTCAAGGTCCCCTCGAGACCCAGACGAATTTCCATTGGAATTTGGACCCAGAACGTAATTTCCATTGTAATTTGAGACCCAGAACGTAATTTCCTTGTAATTTGAAGACCCGAACGTATTTCCATTGTAAATTTTGAAGACCCAGAACGTAATTTACAACATTGTATTTGAGACTACAGAACGTAAATTTACATTGTAATTTTGAGACCCAGAACGTAATTTTACATTGTAATTTGAGACCCAGAAAAACGTATTTCCATTGTAATGTTGAGACCCAAACGTAATTTCCATTGTAATTTGAGACCCAGAACGTTATTTCCATTGTAAATTTGAGACATCAAACGTATTTCCATTGTAATTTGAGACCCAGAACGTATTTCCATTGTAATTTGAGACCCAGAACGTATTTCCATTGTAATTTTGAGACCCAGAACGCTATTTTCCATTGTAATTTGAGACCCAGAACGTAATTTCCATTGTAATTTGGGTACCATTAGACCGATTTTCTAGTGCATATAAGCAAGTTTTATAGCCATGCCTGTTTAGTATCCTGTCCACTAACTAATTTGGTATATTCAGTGACTTTTTGTAATTTTATGGCTAACAACAGACAATTTTTTATAGCCAAGGAAAGATTTGGGCGTGAAGGGGTTAAGGCTGGTTCACACTGGACAAATAGCTGAACATTTTATATAGCCAAGGAAAGATCTGGGCGTGAAGGGGTTAATGTCTGATGAATAAAACAGATTATATCAATGACAGGATTGCGCAGGATTAATATATATATACTTTTTATATTTTCATCGTATATATAATAATTTTTTCGATTTCAAAGTAAATTTCTTCGTATTTCAGTTTATATTTTCAAAGTTAATTTTTTTCGCAGTAATTTTTTTTTCGTAGTAAATATATTTTTTCGTATTTCAGTTACGGTAATTTTTTTTCTATTTCAAAGATGAAAATAAAATCTACGTTTTTATCAAGAATTATGTTTTTTTTTCCATAAATTTTTCATAATTTTTCTGATTCTTAAGTTTTAGAAGTTGAATATGATGGATTATTTTCTTTATTTTAATGGGGAGTTTTCTAAAATAAGCCAGCTCCAAGCCTGTTTCTCCGCTGTCACATCCACTGCCCTTGGAGCGTGAAGGATTCTATCAATTTACCGTAAATTCCCTGTACTTTTTCGGACATATCAGCATGACCCTTCTATACAACAACTGAAACAGTTCCTAATAAAAAATGTAGTTTATTATTTTATTTGTGAGCACTTGGTGAAAATATTGGCAAAACAATTGAATACTTGAAAACTCAATCTTTAAAAATCGTCTTTTCATGAATAAACGCAAGTTCAAGCAGAATGAGGCTTCAGGAAATATCTACCTGTATGTAAGCATTCACTGAGTACCTATTTTGGGTGTGTCTGTCTGTCTTGTGACGAACATTTAACCAAGACAGAGTGTGGCGTAAATGATAGATCATTCACGCTCAAAGGGCAGTGGATGTGAGATGCGCGAGAGACATCTGGCGGCTTAGCTTTGAAAACTCCCCATTCTCTCTCTCTCTCTCTCTCTCTTTAATGGTTACTTGGTAAATATAATGGATATAATGGTAGCCTCTCTCTCTCTCTCTCTAACCATTTTAACAGCCAGTAAATTTAAACGCGAATAATACACACAAACACACACACACACACACACACACACACAAACACACACACACACACACACACAAACACAAACCAAACCCACAAACCACCCACACACACACCAACCCACGGCATCCACACACACAACCAACACACACAACACACACACACACATTTTTTTTTTTTTTTTTAAAACATGGCTATTTCAAAACATCCACCACACATAAACCATTTTTTCCAATAGGCGTTCATAGGCCTATTAAAACCTAGGTGCTCTGGGCCTATCAGTCTGTTGGTGTGGTGGTGGTGGTTGGTGGTGGGTGGTGGTGTGGTGGCGATGGTGGTGGTGGTTGGTGGTGGCGATGGTGGTGGTGTGGTGGTGGCGATGGTTGGTGGTGAGTGGTGGTGGCGATGGTGGTGGTGGTGGTGGCGATGGTGGGTGGTGGTGGTGGAGAAAAGGTATCTGTCCCTTTGTCGAGAAAGAGAGGGGGGCTGGGGGATGGGGGTGACGGGGGCAGCATGGGGCGCAGGGGAGGGGGCGTTGACCCGAGTTGGCCCCCCCCCGGGAGTATTGGTATGGTTGACCCGACATAGGAGGGCAAGTGTGGGGGTCAGACGTCGCGCCCTCTGAGTTGACCTCCGACCGGTGCGAGCCCCCAGGGTGGATGTGACCCGCACCTAGAAAGAGGTTCATCGTGTGAGGTCATATTCAAATGGGGGTGGACCTTAGCTGGGGGGGTGCCTGAGAATGGGGGGTCAAAACAGTAACAATGCAGTGATAGGTGACACAGAGAGAATTATCCAAGTTCGATCAGATGAGTTTGAATTCGAGAGAACTGGACCCAATGGCCGTGGTCCGCTGGCAGTGTTAACTCACTTTTTTGATAAAGTTGGTCTATGGGTGCTGGAAACAAAATATGGGCTTATTCCACTGCACTTAAAAAACACAAGTAAATATTAAGAACGCATTTTCCTTCTATATGTATAATTGTATAGAACCTGATTCTGTAAAAACATGTATATAACTCAAATAACCAAGCAGGTTATAGTTGAGGAGGCGAGGTAAATGCTACTCTATGATATATATAGTCAATAACGAATGTTTAGAAGTTATCTATACCTAGGCAGTCATATTTTCCTGTTATTATTGTGTATCAATCAGATAGAAAGCCTGGAAGTGCAATGAGTCGACGCGTGAAGTGGCAATGTTTTGATTCAATCTCCCCGCCACAATCTCCCCGCCCACCACTCCCCGCCGCGGCGTGTCGCCTCCACAATTATAACCTACATTGTCGCAGCAACAAGCCGATTTCGGCATTCTTTATTCTTCGTTTTTCCAAGGCATTGCTTATTGTATTTTGACAAGCGTTTGCCAGACGCAGCAGTACTGTCTTAGAAAACAGTGTGAACATCGCCCAAATTTTACATGCCACAATATACATGTAAAAAATATATTAAGCTTTGCTACTCGAGGCGAGTAATTTGCATTAAATTGCTATTATAGAACGTTCCATCGTAATGCATGTCATCCATATAATTAGTAGAACAACAGAAGAACTATATTTTTTGGTATTCAGATGCGGTGCATCAATGTTTATCGCGAAATTAATTTATGAAAAAATATTAGTCGCGGAGCCAAAACACAGTAGACCAACCTTTGAGTTACAACTGCCAGCGACCACCACGGGCATTTCTCAAGTTTCAGATCATTGGAATTAGAGAAGGTTTACAGTGTCAAAATTACGGAGAAATTAATAAGCGGAGAAATCAATACATATATCAATGGCCCCACTCTCTCTCTTCTCTGTCTCTCTATCTCTGTCTCTGTCTCTCTCTGTCTCTCTCTACGAAGAGAGAGTTGTTTCGTGTACGAAACAACTTGTGTATGAACTGACTGCACGCCGTTTAGCTCCTATGACCTGACATGCTTCTTAGTGACACCACCACTACTACCACCACCACTACCACTACTACCTACTACCACTACTACTACTACTACCACCACCACTACCACTACTACCACCACTACTATCACCACCACTACCACTACCACTACTACTACCACCACCACTACGACCACCACCACTACCACTACCACTACTACTACCACCACCACTACCATTACCACTACCACTACCACCACTACCTACCACTACCACTACCAATTTTTTTTTTTCCCATCACATTTTTACATCTACTACCACTACCACTACTATGACCTGACCTGGTGGTGTGAGCCGTCCCCGAGGTCAAGGGTCATCTGGGTGCCCTCGAGACCCTCCAGGGGGCCGAGACGCTGGTCCTCGAGGTGCAGGGCCGAGAGGGAGGAGGAGGCCAGGGCTACGTCAGGCATGATCTCGCTTAGGTGACCCTCGTCCGTCTGTGTGAGGGAGTGTGGGTTAGAAATACATTGATATAAATAACAGAGAGAGTATTGATGAAAAGAATAGAGAGAGAGAGTGTGTGTGTTAGCAAGAGAGTGTTTTTGAGGTAGAGAGAGAGAGAGATGGTTTTGTGAGAGAGAGAGAGAGAGAGAGAGAGAGAGAGAGAGAGAGAGAGAGAGAGAGAGATAGACAGAGACCATTATAGACACAAAAGAGAGAGAGAGAGAGAGAGAGGAGATTAGAGAGAGATAGAGAGAGAGAGAGAGAGAGAGAGAGAGAGAGAGAGAGAGAGGAGAGAGAAGAGAGAGAGAGAGAGAGTGAACTGATATTCGTCGACATATGGCCAGTATTACCCTCAACATTTTATATCAAAATAACCCAAATTCAACCTAGCGCCAAAAAAAGATGACAGGAAGATACTACAGACCTAATTACATGCTAAACAACGTATAATAATGGCTATTTATTACTGAATCCTGATTTAGGAGCGTTTTTTAATGTTGGAAGGTGGGCGGGAAGGGTCGTTGCTTCGTGGAAATACCGCGCGCTGATTGGCTGACAGATGTAACAAACATGTGGCTGCTGTAGCGGTCCCTGGGAGGTTTTGGTTTCCAGAAGGTTGTGTTTTTCGGAATGCCAAGTAGCGCGCCAGAGGTACGATGATTACTTTTCATTTCATCCCGCCGCGCGGAGAGGCAACAGCTTGCTCCCGGCTCCTCTCAAGCCCCAGCCGGACCCCACGGCCGGAGATTTCCGTGGCGGATTCATTCGCCGTAGGATACTCTGGGTGGGATTTAACCACTCATCTTAATCATTTTACATTTTTCTCATCTTCACCCGTCCTTTTCTTAATGTATATCTTTTGCGTCGTATTACCCAGTAAATGTGCATATATATAAGCCACTCGATGAAGACGAATCTTCTTGTAATCAAGGAAGCGTAGCTTTGCTTGTTACTCAATCATGGGGAAGCGAGACCATAGCAGCATGATAGCTGAAGGCAGCGGCCTCTCTCAACTGCCCTTGTTTGTTTCTTGGTCAGGTGGCAGCCTTTCCCTCCACAATATCGGTGTAATGCATCTCACCATGTAGCGACATGATTTGTTCCTCCGTCAGAAGCCAGCCTAGCTGCCATTCCCTCAGTCAAGAGCAGCTTCGGCATATCTCACCATGTAGCGACCTCATTTTGTTCTCATTATTAACCTTATTTCTCCCTTCACTGTCTTTTTTACGTATATCTTTGGTCGCGTTACACAGTAATGGTGAATTATATAAGCCGCACTCGATGAGATACTTAAGGGGGGGTGTGGAGTGTTACTGTACGAAATCCGATAGTTGTAAATAAATGTAGCGTACTTTGCTGTTAACATTTGCCTTCCTTGTCTACCTACTAGTACTTGTACTAGTACATACTGCCTCACATAAGATAGAGAGACCACCAATTTCTATCCCCACATCAATGTGAACGTCATCAAGGGTTTAGTTTTAAACAACAAATATACGAAACAGCTGTCTATGTGCAGCTCCAAGACACACCAACACAAACACAAGGACAGAAATAGGAGGTATGAAGGAGTCAAAAAGGATTTTAAAATAACCACAATGTTTGGTACCCACCTCAGTCATTACGTTTAAGAACAAAAACCAGAATCAAGCAGCCATTCAGACCTGTCCGGGACCAAACCACAAACACAAATACCAGTAAACACCTCCCTAGATACCAACACTAACGTCCGCCATGCCAACTTTTTTTTTCCCTGTACAGCCGTGTGGTGTCGTTAAGTAGTTACATTGCTACGTAGACAACAGTAAAGTCGCCAGGACAAGGTGTCTTTTCCTGTACAGCCGTGTGGTGTCGTTAATAGTTACATGCTACCTCCCATGATTTCAGCGACAGTTAGAAGGGCTATCTGGAGAGTCGTGTCACTTGTGGTCTCATCTGTGTCCATAGTAGGCTATAACTGAAACAAATGACAAAAAAATCACAAAGTGATACCAACAGTAGAGTCGCCATTAGTGTTTATTTACGAGTACCCGCCCGTCGTCGTCGCACGAAAAAAAAAACGCCATAGGACAAATTGTAAACCGTCGAACTTGCAGCTACCAGCATAAAAAACGCTGAAAACAGTGTAAGATATCAGTCATGATAGAAACTACTGTGTCTTCTCAGTGGCCACAGACACAGGCAGTAGTGAGGCTATCATTCCTTATATATGGCGCATGGCGACATTATGCAGGTGGCGACTGACTGTTCTAACGGTAGTATAAAGAGATCAAAAAGAAAAAAAGAGATTGACAAAAAAGAAAGAGAAGTCAACACCTACAAAAGATAGAAATAGATAGATAGATAGAAAAAAGATAGCACAATTTACCCTGAATAGCACGGCTTCCTGGTTTGGTCTGCCGAGCATGGAACTGTTGTCAGCGTGGCGGTACTTCCCTCCTCCGTCCAGGCCAGGGCCATACTTAGTGGATCCAGGCACCTGCTGCTTGGCGGACGTGAGCGCCAACTCAAGGCAAACTCAAACTTTTGTTTTGCCCAGGAAATAGAGAGGTGTGAGAGGGAGTATGTTATATGAGAGAGAGAGAGGGAGTGTGTGTGGAAGAGATGGAGAGAGGGAGGGAGAGAGGAAAGGAGAGAGAGGAGAGAGGGAGGGAAAGAAGGAGAGAGGAGGGACGGGAAGGAGGGAGGGAGGGAGGTGACAGGAGAGACAGACGGGAGAGAGCATGTGTTAGCAAATATAATAAGTGGGAAAGAAGTCATTAAATATTGGAACACGGGGAAACAAAGGTTGTATCAAGTGTTATCTACAAAATCATTACAAAGAAAATACCATAACAAAAGGGAAATGACTCAAAAAAAAACAATAGACATAGGTACCTCAAAAAATAGCATACAAAAAAGTGAGTCATCTTGAAAATATACACATTCCCCCTCCCTCCCACCTCTCTCTCTCTCTCTCTCTCTCTCTCCTCTCTTCTCTCTTCTCTCTCTCTTCTCATGTGAACTAGGCCTTAAGTCTATTTTTTTCAATGTTTTTTTTCTAAATTGGGTTGTCTGCCTAGTGTCCCTCTTTTCTTATGCAGAGTTAACCTCTATATTCACCTTCGTCCAACACTTGTCACTGGGTAAAACTAAGCAATAGTTTAGATCTTCCAGGGTTTGTGATCACCTTATCTAAACTGACCTCAAAAAAAACTATAAAAAACCTGGACCCCAAAATCTCATTCACTTTTAAAACTTAAAACTTTTTGGGTAAAAACAGCAATCTAATTCTTTTTTTCTTCCCCTACAGGGCACCCCCAGGAAACCCCCAAACCACCTCACACCAATGCACCCCCAACACTCACCCCACGCCTCAACCCTGAGGCCATGGCCTCCCACACGTCCACGCCGCGGGTACACGCGATGCGCTTCCAGTCGTCGGCCTCCACACGGTGCCTCTCCGCGTCCTGGTAGTTGCCCTCCTGCCCATCTGGGATGCCAGGTGGAGGTGAGGGGACTGTGCCAGGTTCCGCGTGGTACTCCTTGGACCCGCGCATGGTCTGTGGGAGCAGCGGAGGGGTGTAGGGGTGTGTGTGGGGGGGTGAATGGGAGGGCAAAAGGACATGCCTGAAACACCAAACACGAAGGAAGCTGCCCTCATAGCAATGGACAAGTTTGGAATAGAA
>JACEEZ010010869.1:115738-123238 GCA_016584305.1 Chionoecetes opilio
AGGTAAGAACTGGTAGGTACGTAATGTGTCCCTACCACGTTGCTACTCTTAATGAGACTCTGCCTGTGATGTTTCATGTTTAGGAGGCCTCTGCACA
The DNA here is from genome assembly GCA_016584305.1 of Chionoecetes opilio. Taxonomy (NCBI): domain Eukaryota; kingdom Metazoa; phylum Arthropoda; class Malacostraca; order Decapoda; family Majidae; genus Chionoecetes; species Chionoecetes opilio. Next base: position 115,836 of record JACEEZ010010869.1, read on the forward strand.
TCAACCATCACCTAGGTCTTCATGTCGTCAGCGAGCACAGAAATATAGCACATGGAATATCAATTTCGCCCCAAACACTCAAAATTTTTTTTCATCGTCGTTATTGTAGTCTTCTCTTGTAGTTGTACATTATTCATGGTTATGATCGTATAAAATACTTATTAATTGAGTGCCTTTTGTGTCTTTCCTCTAATAAAGTAAGTGGTGTAAACAATCATGGTTTAAGTGTTTACTTGACGAGGCCCAGAATTACTCTTGAGTCTGTACCAACAGACAACCTTGGCTTTGATTGCTCTTATATTACTCCAGCCCTAAACAAGTTGCATAACCACCGTGACATTACCCATCCTATGCCTCTGGTACCTGGTACTCTCCTCTACCAAAATGGCTCGTCCCTACACACATCGGGAAAACTCCCCGACGGTAATGGTAAGGTTTTATGTTAGGTTAAGGTCAGTTAGTTAGGTATTCATAATCACAGGTAAAAGCTTATTAGGTAGTACATACACTCCACTCCATACACACTCTTTAACCCTGCCAAACATCCACAGTCCCCTCCCAGGTACTTGTCATAGGCTTGGGTAAAGTCCACAGAACACCAACTCAATTTGGTGGACAAAACTACTTTTTCTGTGTGTTTTGATTGTGTTTTGAATGCCTCTGCTGTTAATTTCCATTCATCTGCTTGATTCACTCCCCACAGTGTCAGAGTAACAAGGCCAAAGGTAAATGCAGTGTTAGATGACAGCAGACACATTTCCTTGCATCCAGAGTCCTCACTGGATACGGGATTTTTATGAGAAACGGTTGTACCAAAAAAGTTACAGTGGGGACGTGCTATCGGTTGCTACGGCTGGCTGGGTCTTCGCCGACTAGGCGTCTTACTGGGTTTTTACCTCATAGGGTTATGCCACCAATAAGAGAGAGGGGCGAGGGGGTGAAGGTGGTGGTAATGGTTGTGTGTTGTATAGTACAGTGCCCTGGCACCATGGCAGCCTCCACGTGGTGCACTACACAGTGCCAGGGTGATGACAGCAAGGCCCCTCATGCCAAGGTGTGGCCCTCCGAGGCATCTTCAGGGGGCCACCCTGGCCCCTTAGCGCTGGCCATCGGGCCCTCAAAATCATATAGAGTTAGCCTCTTCCCCTACTCGAGAACCATCGCTTCGACGTCGTTGTATGAACCGAGAATGGTCAGTGTTCGAGCGTTGGTAGGTACACACAAACCTCGATGTCCCGGACATCGATTTCCCGGATATCGGATTTGCCGGAGAGAAAATCCGAGGATCCGGGGATATGTCAATATCGGACATTAATATTTTTTTTTTTTTTTTTTTTTTTTTTTTTACGCTGAAATGCCTGGTCCTGTTCGTAAATTGGACCAAGTTGTCCGGCGGTCCGAGTGCCTCCTGTCCACCCCTGGTCAGTGTCCAGGGCCTCCCGCCAGGTGCAGCATGCTCAGCGGGTCGTATTGTTTACATTTGGGAACACAAAACATTCACGGGTCACCTGCACAGCCTACGTCAGTCACCTGACTCTAATTGCCCCTGTGCAAGAACATTTTTGGGACTATTGAACACTTTCTGCTGCCTCCGCAAGGTTGGCAGCATGTCAGCGGTGTATTGTTACATTTGGGCACACGACACTCAGGTTCACTGCACCAGCCTCAGTTAGGCCCGAACCCCCACTGCCCCTGGTGCAGGAACTGTCTCTTGAGACTAGTGAATACTTTCTGCTTGCCTCCGCCAAGTGGCTGCATGATCAGCGAATGTAAAAGTCCGCGGCGGGGGGAGTTGATATTGTCGGTTGCGGACAGTAAATACTAGAGTAGGATAAACGTCCGGGCGCGGGTAATGGGCATCGACTTTTTTTTTTTTTTTTTTTTTTTTACTTTGCGATTCCCGGACTTTGCGGTTCCCGGACCAGTGCTACCCCTATTAGTCCGGGGGAAATCGAGGTTGTGTGTACATATAACGTAGATGGTTTATCAAATCACTAGATATTTTTTTTTTTTTTTTTGTTAGCCTTCCCCCTACACTGAGGTGGCAACACTGCTCCTGCCATAACACGGACGCTATCTGAACGCTTCTGAAATTATAACTGTTATATTTGCTATAATGCCGTCAGCTCACAACTTGTTTTCTCACACACACACTTACCATATAAAGTTATTGTAATGGATGGATCTACAATTGGATCCACGGCATTTCCAATTATCTAGCGGAAAAAATATTTTCGGATTTTGAGGCAGCCTCAAAATATTCCAAAATTATTGAAAAATCGGTTTGTGTTATTTTGCCGCCAAACAATTCGAGTCGTAAGAAAAACTTATTGAAAGTAACAAAGTTTCATCTTGAGGTGTTCTACAGGATGCAGTAATCTTTAAATTTGCGGCTTGTCAAAACACATCAGGTGTCGAGAAGATGATATTTGTATAAATGTACGGAAATACTATTTCTCGGTTATTTACCAATCAATATTTTGCTTTATGGCTGAATGATAGCCTTGATCTGCTTCATGTTACCTGTTATTCATATTGCATTAATAGCGATAAGTTTTTTAGTTATTGGAAAAAACGTGATTTTCAAAAAAAATCAAACCTTGCAAATTTTTCAAATATATTTTGAAAAATTAAGATTTGCTTGAAAATTAGTTGCTAGCAGGTTATCGGGCATGCTGAACACGAATCTGGAGTCAGTTTGCAGTACAATGATTAAAAGTCCCTATTTCAGCCAATTCACAAGACCATGATACTTCCAGATATTCCTTAAACACCAACAATTCAGACCAAAACTTACTACAAGACATAACAAATATGGCTAGGCATTGCTAATAAATCATGACGCAATACAAACGATCAGGCTCGCTTATTTATTGCTTGGTATGCTATGAAATCTCATTTCTCTAGGTGAAGTAAGACATATGATTGCATTTGGATGGAGATAGTCATATATTATGAGTAACGAAATGAAATACAAGCAAGGGTCTCATCAAGGGTGTGCATTACCTTGTGTTGAAGGTTGAGGTCTCGTTCTGTAGTCCCCGGAAAGCCACTCTTCATAGCCATCTTGCGCATGGCTGAGCCTCCCTTCAAGCCATCTTGGCCGTGGCTAGCTTCCCGTCAATCCCAGGCTGCCTCACACAATCACAGGCGTCACTGTAAAAACCACAACATAAGAAAATAAGGAAGCTACAAGAGGCCGTGTGGACATACAAGAAGGATTCTAATCATCTGTCTAATCTATCTCTAAATCGACTATTATCTATCAAATCTAATTATCAATATATCTATCTATATATCTAGCACACCTTGTCTTGAAGTGTGGGGTCTCCAATCTGAGTTTCTCCGGGAAGCAAACTGTTCAAGCCATCGTTGTCGCGTGCCTCTTCTCACGGTCCTTGTAGCTTCCTATGTTGTCATGTTCAAATCGTTGAGTGTCCGCGGCTTCCCGGAAATCCCATCTGTGAAGTTTTTAAGTGATAATGAAAGGGATACAATAAAGGACGTAGGTAGGAAAAGTTTCTTAAAAAGTAACCAGGGTAGAACAAGAAGTCACGGATTCAAGCTGGAAAAGCCTAGATTTAATAAGGAAATGTGGATAACAGGTTCACAAAATAGGGTGGTAAATGATTGGCATGGGGAATCAGTAGACAGGTAGTTAGTGCGGAGTCATGGGGAGCTTTAAAGGGAGGGACAGCTTTATGGATGGGGAGAAAGTGGTGTAGGTAGTGTTAAAGTAACAGGAACTTACCCGTGTAGGTCTCCCAGCCTCTTGTAGCTTCTTATTTTTCTTATGTTGTGATGTGTTATTTTGGTACTGTGAGGCTCGGCCCTGGACTTACCACATTACTGAAGGCCGTCGCCCGTGGATGCTGTGGACGCTGTGCCTGATGGTGGTTGGGTTGCTGTGAGGGTGTGACAGCATAGCTTCAACAGGCACAAGGATGAGACGATCACCTCTTCCTCTCCTGTTGCTGCCTCAAGGCTCTCCACAACAACCTGTAAGGACACAGCCACTGCATTACCTGTTTGTTTGGCTTGTTGCTCAGTCAGGGGATAGCAGCGTGGTTATAGTTGTTTATCATCCTAGAGGCTCATGGCCAACCCATCCCTGGACAAAGAATAAATAATGAGAGAGAGATGAGACGGAGAGAGAGGAGTGAGGAGAGAGAGAGATGAGAGCGAGAGAGGAGAGAGAGAGGAGAGAGAGAGAGAGAAGAGGAGAGAGGAGAGAGAGAGAGAGACGAGAGAGAAGAGAGAGGAGAGTGAAGAGAGAGAGAGAGGAGAAGATGAGAGGAGCAGAGAGAGAGAGAGAGAGAGAAAAAAATATATATATTTATATTTTCAGAATTAAATATTTTAGGTTTAGATTTTTTTTTATTTTCAATTTTATATATTTAATTTTATAATTTTTTGATATTTTGATTTTTGATATTTAGATTTTATAATTTTTAATTTTGATATTTTGATTATTTAGATTTTATAAGATTTTTTAAATTAAAAAAAAAAAGGTCTCCACCCCCACCCCCCCCTTTCAATTTTCTGGGTACACCGATGAGCAAGGACTAATCACTGTAGCGCTGTGATAGATACACAGGCGCACACAGGGCCACTATCCTCCATCTCCAATCACTGCCCTTCAACAAACAACAACAACAAACAACAACAACAACAACACTATAGAATCCCTGAATGCATCAAACGGCTAAAAGCGGACTAAATGGATAGATGGTAACGTAATATCAAATCGAGCTGGATATGAGATTACTGGGACTATGGGGGGAACCTTTTTTATTTTTTTGGGGAAAACTACTTGACTATATTACTGGCTCTGTCTCGCTGACAACACTATAGAGAAGACCTGAGGTAATGGCTGATGTGGCCGAGGCTTCTAACACCAAGAAAAACAGGAGTCACAAACAGGCCTCGTCAAAAAGTAAGCAACTGGTAAGTAGTAATGTGTCCCTACCACTGCTTATTCTTAATGAGACTCTGCTGTGACTGTTTCCTGGTTTAGGAGTCCTCTGCACATCAACCATCACCTCAGGTCTCTATGTCGTTCAGCGAGCCAGAAACTATAGACCCTGGAATATCAATTTCGCCCCAAAACAACTCAAATTTTTTTTTTTTTTTTTGTCATCGCGTAGTCTTCTCTTTGTAGGTTACAATTCATGGTTATGATAGTATTAAAAATCACTTATTAATTGAGTTCCTTTTAGTTGTCTTTCTCATAATAGTAGTGGACATCAGGTTTAAGTGTTACTTGACGAGGCCCATGAATACTCTGAGTCTGTACCAACATGACCAACCTTTGCTGATTGATCTTATTACTCCATACATAAAACAAGTTGCATAACCCCGTGACATTAACCATCCTTGCCTCATGCGTACCTGGACTCTCCTCTACCAAAATGCTCGTCCCTACACACATGGGAAAACTCCCGACGGTTAATGGTTAAGTGTTAGTTAGGTAAAGGCAGTTAGTTTAGGTATTCATAATCACAGTAATAAAAGCTTATTAGTTATACATACATCCTCCACTCCCATACACACTCTGTAAACCCTGCAATACATCCCACAGTCCCTCCCAGTCTACTCTGTCATAGCTGGTATTAGTCCACATGAACACCCAACTCACTTGGTGGACAAAAACTACTTTTTCTGGTGTGTTTGATGTGTTTTTTGACTGCCTCTGCTTCATTCCATTCATCCTGCTTGCATTCATCCCACAGGTAGGTAACAAGGCAAAGGTAAATGAGTGTAGATGACAGCAGACACATTCCTGCTATCCAGAGTCTCACTGGATACGGGATTTTTCTGGAGAAACGTTGTACAAAAAATTACAGGGACGGTGCTATCGGGTTTCTACGGCTGGCTGGTCCTTCGCCGACTAAGGCGTCTTACTGGTTTTTACCTCATAGGGTTAATGCCACCAAATAGAGAGAGGGTCGATGGTGGTGGAAGGTGGTAATGGTGTGTGTATAGTACAGTTGCCCTGGCACCATGGCAGCTCCCTTGGTGCACTACACCAGTGCCAGGTGATGACAGCCAGGCCCCTCATGCCAAGGGTGGCCCTCCGAGGCACTCGTCTAGGGTGCCACCCATGGCCCCCCTTAGCCTGGCCATCGGGCCATCAAATCATATAGAGTTAGTCTCTTCCCCTACTCGAGAAACATCGCTTTCGAACGTGTTGTATGAACCGAGAATGTCAGTCGATCGAGCGTTGTGGTAGGTACATATAACGTAGCTTGTTATCAAATCATAGAGAGTTCGTCCATTCCCCTACACTGAGGTGGCAAACACTGCTCTCTGCATAAACACTGACCTATCCTGAAACGCTTTCGAATTATAAAAATGTATATTTGCATAATGCGCTTAGGCTCACAACTGTTTCTCACACACACTAACCATCAAAAGTATTGTAAATGGAGGATCTACAATTGTATCCCCGGCATTTCCAATTATTTAGCGGAAAAAATATTTTCGGATTTGAGGGGCAGCTCAAAAAATATTCCAAAATTGAAAATCAGGTTTTTGTTATTTTGCCGCAAAACAATGAGTCGTTAAGAAAACGTATTGAAGTAACAAAGGTTCATTTGAGGTGTCTACAGGAGGGCAGTAATCGCTTGTCCAAAAACACCTTGGTTGTCTGAGAAAATAGATATTTTGTATAAATGTACGAATATACTATTTCTCAGTTATTTACCAATCAATATTTTTGCTTTTATGCTGAATGATAGCCCCTTGTCTGCTCATGTTTACCTGTATCATATTGTCATATCTAATAGCCATAGTTTTTTAGTTATTGGAAAAAAACGTTGATTCAAAAAATTATCAATACCTTGCAAATTTTTCAAATATTTTGAAAAATAGATTGCTTGAAAATTAGTGCTAGCAGTTATCGGGCATGCTGATCAAGAATCGGAGTTCAGTTTTCAGTTACAATGATTAAAAGGTCCTATTTCAGCCAATTCACAAGGGACATGATACTTCCAGATATTCCTAAACACCACAAATTAGACAAAACTTACTACACAGACATAAACAATATGCTAGGCATTGTAGAAAATCATGGACTTCAATACCAACGATCAGGCTGATATTATTGCTTGGTATGCTATGAAATATCATTTCTCTAGGTGAATGTAGACCATATGATTGCATTTGGATGGAGATTAGTCATATATATGAGTAAAGAAATGGAAAAATACAAGCAAGGTCTCCACTACAAGGGTAGTGCATACCTGTGTTGAAGCTGAGGTCTCCGTCGAGTCCCCGGGAAGCCATCTTCAAGCCATCTAGGCATGGTCCCTGAGCCTTCCCTCAAGCCAGCTTTGGCGTGCTAGCCTTCCGTCAATAAGAAGCCTTGCCTCACACCATCAAGGCGTCACTGTAAAACCACA
>JACEEZ010010869.1:128238-191266 GCA_016584305.1 Chionoecetes opilio
CTCTTCAAAACGAGACCAAACACGACACACATCCCATCACAACCACCACCACAACACCCACCACTGCTACAACCACTACTACTACAACTAGAACTCACCGTATTCATCAGCGTGGACTCGGAGTTGGCGACAAGTACAAACACGTCAGCGTCCAGGCAGTGTTTATCAATCCAGTCGTCGAGAGACTCCGAGACGTCGATGCCGGGCGAATCTACCAGAACTACGTCGTCCCGGAGTAGTGGGCACTGGGGGGGGATAGGAGGGGTTAGAGGTTGTGTGGGGGGTGTGGGGTTGTGTGTGGTGGGTTGGGGGGGTTGGGGAAGGGGTAGGAAGGGATTTTGGGGTTGGGGAAGTAAAACATTTGTGGTTTTGGTTTGGAAATAAAATTGTTTTGAGTTTTGAGAGGAGAGAGAGAGAGAGAGAGAGAGAGGAGAGAGAGAGAGAGAGAGAGAGAGGAGAGAGAGAGAGAGAGAGAGAGAGAGAGAGAGAGAGAGAGAGAGAGAGAGAGAGAGAGGAGAGAACGAGAGAGAGAGAGAGAGAGGAGAGAGAAGAGAGAGGAGAGAGAGAGAGAGAGAGAGAGAGAGAGAGGGGGGGGGGGGGGGGGGGGGGGATATCAATAAGGAAAAAGGACTATCTGGAAGTATCATGTCATTGTGAAGTGGCTGAAATAGGGACTTCTAATCATGTAACTGAAAACTGACGCCAGATTCGTGTTCAGCATGCCCGATAACTGCTAGCAACTCATTTCAAGCAAATCATTTTTCAAAAAATATTGATAATTTTGCAAGGTGTATGCCTTGATTTTTTTTTAAATCACGTTTTTTCAATAACTAAAAAATAAAGGGAGATAAATGCAAGAGGTAAAAACCTAAGTTGCAGTAGATCAAGGCTATCCTTTGGCGTAAAGCAAAAAATATTTCTTGGGAAATAGCCCAGAAAAAATAGCCCCCNTATTTGTATTTATTTATATTTTATTTTTTTTTATATTGTTTTTTTTAATTTTTTATTTTTTTTTTTTTTTTATTTTGTTTTTTTGTTTTTTTTTTGTTTTTTTATTTTTTATTTTGTTTTTTATTTTTTTTTATTTTATTTTTTTTTTATTATTTTTATTTATGTTATTTTTTTTTTAATTTTTTTATTTTTTTATTTTTTATTTTTTTATTTTTTTTGTTATTATTTTTTTTTTATTTTTTTTTTTATTTTATTTTTTTTATTTATTCTTTTTATTATTTTTTTTTTTTATTTTTTTTATATTTTTTTGTTATTTTTTATTATTATTTATTGTTTTTATTATTATTATTGTTATTTTATGTATTGTTATTTTATATTATTATTATTATTATTGTTAGTTATTATTATTATTGTTATTATTATTGTTAATGTTATTATTATTATTATGTATTATTGGTAATTATTATTACTATTATTATTATTTTATTTTTATTATTATTATTGTTATTGTTATTATTATTATTATATTATTAGTTATTATTTTATTATATGTATTATTATTGTTATTGTTATGTATTATTATATTATTGTTGTTATTAGGATTTATTATTTTATATTATTATTTTGTTATTATTATTATTATTATTTATTATTATTATTATTATTGTTATTATTATTATTGTATTATTCTTATGTTATTATTATTACTATATTATTATTATTATTTTATGTATTTATTGTTATTGTTATTTTTTTATTTATTATTTTATTATTATTATTATTATTATTATTATTATTATTATTATTTTGTTATTGTTATCTTATTTTATTATTTCTTATTACTACTATTATTATTATTTCATTATATGTTATTTTATTTTATTATTATTTAGTTATTATTATTTTGTTATTATTATTGTTATTATTATTATTGTTATTATTATTATCTTATTATTATTATTATGTTATTTATTATTATTATTGTTATTAATTATTATTATTTTATTTATTATTATTGTTTATTATTTGTTATTATTTTATTATTATTATTTTATTAATTATTATTGTATTTGTTATTATTATTATTGTTATTTATTATTATTGTTTTTATTATTATTATTATTATTATTGTTATTGTTTTTTATTATTATTTTTGTTATTGTTATTATTATATTATATTATTATTATTGTATTATTATTATTATTATTTATTATATATTTATTATTATTGTTATTATTATGTTATTATTATATTATTATTATTATATTTTGTTATATTTATTATTATTTTATTATTATTTATTGTTTATTATTATTTTATTATATTATTTTCTTGTTATTATTATTATTATTTTTTATGTTATATATTATTGTTATTATATATTGTTATTATTATTATTATTATTGTTATTATTATTATTGATTATTATTATTATTATTTATTGTTTTTATTATTATTTTATTATTATTATTATTATTGTTATTATATTATTTATTATTTATTATGTTATTGTTATTATTTATTATTTATATTATTATTATTATGTTGTTATTATTATTATTATTATTGTTATTATATTATTGTTTTATTATTGATTATTAGTGTTATTATTATTATTATTTTGTATTATTATTATTGTATTATTATTTTATTTATTATTATTATTATTGTTATTATTATTATTATTGTTATTATTATTGTTATTATTATTATTGTTATTATTATTATTATTGTTGTTATTATTATTATTGTTATTATTATTATTATTGTTGTTATTATTATTATTGTTATTATTATTATTATTGCTGTTATTATTATTATTGTTATTATTATTATTATTATTATTATTATTGTTGTTATTGTTATTATTATTATTGTTATTATTATTTCAGTGACAAGTCCAGCAAAGTGCAAACAGCTTGTAACTATATCGCAAAAACTCACAGATTAGAACATGAGGACATAAGAAAATAAGGAAGCTACAAGAGGCCGCGAGACCTACACGTGGTAGTTCCTGTTACTTAAAACCAGTCTATTTTTTTAACGAGGCAAAAATTCCATTCTATCTTAAGGTCTCCTGGTTAAAATGATGCCTGTGTTTACCGGATACTAGGGTTAACTATGCCTGTGTTTACCTGATACTAGGGTTAACTATGATAAAATATAACTGTCATTAAGAAGAAGTGTAGTATTCCCTTCTCCTGGTTAAAATGATGCCTGTGTTTACCTGATACTAGGGTTAACTATGCCTGTGTTTACCTGATACTAGGGTTAACTATGCCTGTGTTTACCTGATACTAGGGTTAACTATGCCTGTGTTTACCTGATACTAGGGTTAACTATGCCTGTGTTTACCTGATACTAGGGTTAACTATGCCTGTGTTTACCTGATACTAGGGTTAACTATGCCTGTGTTTACCTGATACTAGGGTTAACTGTGATCAAATACAACTGTCATTAAGAAGAAGTGTAGTATTCCCTTCTCCTGGTTAAAATGATGCCTGTGTTTACCTGATACTAGGGTTAACTATGATAAAATACAACTGTCATTAAGAAGAAGCGTAGTATTCCCTTCTCCTGGTTAAAATGATGCCTGTGTTTACCTGATACTAGAGTTAACTATGATAAAATACAATTGTCATTAAGAAGAAGTGTAGTATTCCCTTCTCCTGGCATCAAATATCAGTCAGTAAGCAGCAAGGGGGCAGGATTTTTTGCCTTGTTAAAAAAAATAGACTACTACACTTTTACTTTCCTTCAATTATCTTAATATTAGTGAGTCTTACTGTAATTTTTTTATGCTCATGATATGCAGCAATGTATTATGAACACGCTGGTAGGCTCAGCTTTTATAAATATTATCTGGCAGCTTGGTTATATCGGGTAGGAGTACAACATTTCAATGCACTGAAAACCTAAAAGTCCGCCTACTCTTGTGATAGTCAGTCATGACTTTATTTTTTACCCTATTGAGTCATGAATGGCGTGTTGTTGTTGAACAATCACTGCCTGATTCACTGATGCAAACAAAATAGGCCTATCTTGTGTAAGAGATGAGTAAAGCCAAGAAATATGAATATTTTTCTGAGGCAAGGCAAGGGTTTTGGGTTGCGGCGAGGCAAGTACCACCACCATCGCCACCCAGCCCGAGTCTATCAGCCAATCAGCGACGTCCTTACAAACTCGTCTAGGCAGCGAGCAGCTACCAAGAATCCAGCTTAAGTGAATAGACTATACTACATATATACTAAATATGAAAATGCACTCAAAACACACTTAAATTTATATAAAAAAAACCCACTCAAACGCAATTAAAAGTTACATCTTCAAATTGTCAAAAAAAAACTGTCAAATCCATTAAAAAAACCTCAAAATTTCACTCAAAAAAACTTGACCGCACTAGAAAAAAAATTTAAATTAACTCAAAAAACAAACACACACACACACACACACACACACACACACACACACACACACACACACACACACACTCACACACACACACTCATACACACACACACACACACACCATACACAGCACGTACATCCACACACACACACACACACACACACACACACACACACACACACACACACACACACACACTCACCGCCTGGCTTGTTATATTCCTCTTCGGGAAGTTCGTACTTTTCGACCTGCGACAAATCTTCAAATTCGCCCAATTTTCTCGCGGTGTCCGTAACCTGAGGACATTTTTTTTAGTGTAACAAACAGTAAATGATAATTTTGTGAATAGCCGACATTGGCAATGGCTTCTGCCACGGCTCACAGGCAAGGTCTGTGCCTGCCCTGTCTTGGCTGTGCCCAACACTTGCTGCCACGGCTCACAGGCAAGGTCTTGGCCTGCCCTGTTTTGGCTGTGCCCAACACTTTGCTGCCCACGGCTCACAGGCAAGGTCTTGCCGGGCCCTGTCTTGGCTGTGCCCAACACTTGCTGCCACGGCTCACAGGCAAGGTCTTGGCCTGCACCTCTCTTGGCTGCCCAACACTCTGCCACGGCCACACAATCTCCTGCCCTGTCTCTCCCAACACTCTGCCACGCCACACAACTCCCGCCTGTCTTGGTTATATTGCTCCACGGCAAGTCGTCTTGGCCTGCGCTGTCTTCTTGCCCAAAATTTGCTCACGGTCACAGGCAAGGCTGGCATGCTTTTTTGTGCCAACAAATTGCCACGTAGAATTGCCTGCCTTTGGTCCAAACTTCTGCACGGCTCACAGGCAAGGGTCTTGCCTGCCCATGTCTGGCTGTGCCACACTTCTGCCACGGCTCACAGGCAAGGTCTTTGCCTGCCCTGTCTTGGCTGTGCCCAACACTTGCTGCCACGGCTCACAGGCAAGGTCTTGGCCTGCCCTGTCTTGGCTGTGCCCAACACTTGCTGCCACGGCTCACAGGCAAGGTCTTGGCCTGCCCTGTCTTGGCTGTGCCCAACACTTGCTGCCACGGCTCACAGGCAAGGTCTTGGCCTGCCCTGTCTTGGCTGTGCCCAACACTTGCTGCCACGGCTCACAGGCAAGGTCTTGGCCTGCCCGTCTTGGCTGTGCCCAACACTTGCTGCCACGGCTCACAGGCAAGGTCTTGGCCTGCCCTGTCTTGGCTGTGCCCAACACTTGCTGCCACGGCTCACAGGCAAGGTCTTGGCCTGCCCTGTCTTGGCTGTGCCCAACACTTGCTGCCACGGCTCACAGGCAAGGTCTTGGCCTGCCCTGTCTTGGCTGTGCCCAACACTTGCTGCCACGGCTCACAGGCAAGGTCTTGGCCTGCCCTGTCTTGGCTGGCCCAACACTTGCTGCCACGGCTCACAGGCAAGGTCTTGGCCTGCCCTGTCTTGGCTGTGCCCAACACTTGCTGCCACGGCTCACAGGCAAGGTCTTGGCCCTTGCCCTGTCTTGGCTGTGCCCAACACTTGCTGCCACGGCTCACAGGCAAGGTCTTGGCCTGCCCTGTCTTGGCTGTGCCCAACACTTGCTGCCACGGCTCACAGGCAAGGTCTTGGCCTGCCCTGTCTTGGCTGTGCCCAACACTTGCTGCCACGGCTCACAGGCAAGGTCTTGGCCTGCCCTGTCTTGGCTGTGCCCAACACTTGCTGCCGCGGCCTCACAGGCAAGGTCTTGGCCTGCCCTGTCTTGGCTGTGCCAACACTTGCTGCCAACGGCTCACAGGCAAGGTCTTGGCCTGCCCTGTCTTGGCTGTGCCCAACACTTGCTGCCACGGCTCACAGGCAAGGTCTTGGCCTGCCCTGTCTTGGGCTGTGCCCAACACTTGCTGCCACGCCTCACAGGCAAGGTCTTGGCCTGCCCTGTCTTGGCTGTGCCCAACACTTGCTGCCGCGCCTCACAGGCAAGGTCTTGGCCTGCCCTGTCTTGGCTGTGCCCAACACTTGCTGCCACGGCTCACAGGCAAGGTCTTGGCCTGCCCTGTCTTGGCTGTGCCCAACACTTGCTGCCACGGCTCACAGGCAAGGTCTTGGCCTGCCCTGTCTTGGCTGTGCCCAACACTTGCTGCCACGCTCACAGGCAAGGTCTTGGCCTGCCCTGTCTTGGCTGTGCCCAACACTTGCTGCCACGGCTCACAGGCAAGGTCTTGGCCTGCCCTGTCTTGGCTGTGCCCAACACTTGCTGCCACGGCTCACAGGCAAGGTCTTGGCCTGCCCTGTCTTGGCTGTGCCCAACACTTGCTGCCACGGCTCACAGGCAAGGTCTTGGCCTGCCCTGTCTTGGCTGTGCCCAACACTTGCTGCCACGCCTCACAGGCAAGGTCTTGGCCTGCCCTGTCTTGGCTGTGCCCAACACTTGCTGCCACGCCTCACAGGCAAGGTCTTGGCCTGCCCTGTCTTGGCTGTGCCCAACACTTGCTGCCACGCCTCAGGGTTGGGGAGTTATTTTGAAAACTATGATTTATTGTAAAATTGCAAGGCCAAAATTGTCATGGAAATTTAGAGGCCAATGTTCCCATCTCAGATTGCCCTGACAATTGGCCCATTAGGTCACGCTGAACACCAAGCTGTACTGTTTTCTGATTGCCGATCTTAATGGGTCATTAATAATTAATTAACGGATTGATTAATTATGAATCACACGTACATGAACGCAATAAACACACACACACACACGTGTGTGTGTGTGGGGGGGGGGGGTATTTTATCATGTGTGGGTACAAAATATTGTTACACTAGAAATATATATAAATATGTTTAAAACATGAAGCCCTATGTTTCCACTAGCAGTATTTCTAGAGGTGGAAAACTAACCCCCACAGCGAGGTTAGTTTACGAGTAATCCATGCCAAGGTTAGGTTAGTTAATTAGCAAGGGGGTCTGTGCCCCCAGTTGTCAGGAAAGTATGGTTCTTTGGTCACAGGGGTCACCATAACCTAACTCAAGATCAAGAACTCTCAGAAATATCTCGCCCATCGAAAAATTGGAACACTCGCCGAAAATTCTTATCGGCGAGTTCCAGGTAGCGTTTGTTAGTATGTCCCTGTGTTCAGTGGCCCCTACAAGGCTGTGTCTACAGTGATGCTAAACTGTGTAATATAGGGTGCCTGGCGACCTTAGTGCAGCTGGCGACTATAGTGTTATCTACGGTACTACCACCACCACTACTATTTCTACTACTACTACTACTACTACTATTACTTCTACCACTACGGTTACAGGGAGTTTCGTACACAAGTTGTTTCGTACCCAGAATTTGTTAGTTGTTTCGTACACTGATTTTGAGTTTTTCGTACATACCTCTGTAACTCTGAGCTGAGTGTACGAAACGACTATAGTTCCTTATAGGCTACAAAACAACTTTTTGGTGTACGAAACAACATGTGTACGAACTGACTGCACCACACACACACACCTCTGTCACCTGTCACACACACACACACCTGTCACACACACACCTCTGTCACACACACACACACACACGCACACACAGAGTAATTAACCTTAGTAATTACCTTCCAATCAGCGATGGTGAGTCCCCGATCCAATCTCTTCTCTGCCGTAAAGTTATTACCACTGCTACTAACGCTAACATTAACCAGGGGAGCCGTCACGATCCTAACACCACTGCTACTACTGCTGATCTCCATGGCTGGTTATCTGTGGAAGAAGTAGTGTTATTACCGGTGGAGAAATTAACAATAATACTACAGCTAAAAATTAACATGTACTTATCTGCTTAATTCTCAGTCAATCAATTAATTAACCCACTAAATAATGGTGTCAGGATATTCTTCAACCCTTCAATATTATCCTTAGTTAACCTTATGACCTATGACCTGACCTTTCAGCAGGATTATATTGTTGTTGGGTTTGAAGGGGCCGTGCAGGCTGTGGTGCCACAGCCTCTAGTGCCCCGAAGGTGCAGGATGCAAATGAATCAGCAGGTTAGATCCTGTGCAGTTGGCCAGACTTCTGTAGGAAGGTCCTGGTGTGCTTGAGGATTTTGAAGGCCAAGCCAGGGTCTGGAGAGCCACCCAAGAGGTCGGCTAGAGTTGGTCTGCGGAGGAGGAGTGGATATAGTGATTGGAGGAGTGCCGTGCGGTGGGAGTGGTGGCGAGGACATTGCAGGAGGAGGTGTTCAGGTGTGTCCGGGTATGTGGGGCACCAGGGGCAGTGAGGGTCATCTGTCATGCCCAGTTTGTGTAGGTGGGCGTTGAGGCGGGTGTGGCCAATCCTTAGTCTGGTGACTGCGGTGTCCAGGGCACGGCTGGGGGAGTGGGTCCACCAGTGGTGTCGTGTGTCATGTCGTATTCGTCCAAGTGAAGTGTACTGTAAGGCGTCAGTCAGCTCATTGTCCCAGTGTCGGTTGCATGTAGTCTGAAGGTTAGTCAGTGAATCAGTCAGGTCTGTGGTCATGTCTATGGGAGAAGGGAGGGAGTGTGCCTCTGCTGCCGCCCTGTCGGCCACAGTGTTGCCCCTGACACCAATGTGGGAGGGAACCCACTGAAGGTGGATGACATGGCCAGAGGAGGATAAGTGAAGCAAGAGGTGGTGGATGTGAAAGCAAAGGGCATGGTGATGGTGATGTGAGGGCGGTGACGACGGAGAAGTTGGAGGGCTGTGAGGGAGTCAGTGAAGATGGTTACAGCACAGGAGGGGGGCACGGCGGTGGCATACTTGATGCCCTCCCTGATGGCAAAGAGTTCTGCCGTGAGGATGGAGGCAGTGGGTGGCAACCTCCAGGCGGTGGCAAGTGACCTGGCCGGGATGAACGTGGCCGCACCTACAGACGGAGGGGCTGGCAGACGGGAGCCGTCGGTGTAAATGTGGAGGGAGTTATTGTAGCGGGTGTGTAGGAGGGAGTAAAAAAGGTACCTGCCCTGCACCGGACAGGCAGCCTTGGACCATGGTGTAGGTGTGTGAAGGGACAGAGAAATTAGAGAAGAGAGAGGAAACCAAGGGCCCAGGGGAGAGGTCTTCTCCAGAGTGCAAAAGGAGGGGGGAGTCACCCGGATAGAAGCAAAGAAGGAGAGGGCTCGCTCTACGAAAGGTGTGTGGGCTTCATACGGCAGGGGGCCATGAAGAGGTTCCCTGCCGTGTCGGAGGAGGAGGGAGTGGAGGGCATGGCAGCTAGGGGAGGAGGCAAGCTTGGTGTAGGTGCGGACAAGGAGGGTGGAGCGTCGGTGTGACAGGGAGGGGAGGGAGGATTCTGCCTGAAGGGCTGTGACTGGGGAGGACCTGAAGGCCCCCAAAGCTATACGAAGGGCACTATTCTGGATTACATCTAACTTGTGGAGGAGGGAAGGTGAGGCCGCACCATAAACCTCACACCCGTAGTCTAAGCGGCTACGGATGTAAGTTCTATAGAAATGAAGGAGGGTATTCCTGTCCGCACCCCACTTGACCCCTGCAAGGGACTTCATTAAGTTAAGCCTCTTGAGGCACGAGGTCACCAGGTACTGTATGTGGCGGCCCCAGGTTAGGCGGGGGCCATCCAACAGTAAACCAAGGAATTTGTGCTGGGTTTTGAAGGAAATTGGGGACCCATTAATGGTGACCATTGGGATGTTGGGAATACGCCTTCGGGTGAAGCACAGAAGGCTAGACTTCTGGGCACTCACCGTCAGGCCCCAACGGGAGGTCCACGAGTGGACGGCATCAAGCCCACGTTGAAGATGGTCTTGAGCCTCCTGGATAGTGGGAGCAGAGCAAATGAGAGAGATGTCATCAGCATAGATGAGTGCATGTGTGCATGGAGAGCAGGGAAAGTCTGAAAGCAAGATGTTGAAGAGGACAGGACTGAGGGGAGAACCCTGTGGGACGCCTCTGGTGACCGGGTAAGACCTGGAATGGGTGTTCCCGATCACCAGAGAGAAGGAACTGGAAGACAGGAAGGATTTAACCCATTGGAGAGGGGAGCCATGCAGTCCCAGGCGGGCAAGTTTTTCAATGATGGCATTATGGGAGGAGGTGTCAAAAGCTGCTTTGATGTCAATAAAGGCTATTAGTGTGAATTGCTTGTGGGTAAATCCTTCCTGTATGTGGTGCTCCAGCTGGAGCAGGGCATCCAGGGTGCCCCGGTGAGGACGAAACCCGAACATGTTTGATGGAAGAAGGTGTTTGTGTTCCAACCACCATGTCAACCTACACCGTACTATTTGTTCTACTACTTTACTGAGATTAGAGAGAAGGCTAATGGGCCTATAGGAGGAAGCCTCAGACGGAGCCTTGCCAGGCTTAAGAATAGGAATTGTGATGGCATGACGCCACACAGAAGGGAACGTCCCCGACAGCCAGCTGGCGTTGAGGACGTCCAGGAGGAGGCGGGCCAGAGCACCCGGGAGGCGGCGAAGAAACTCGTTCGGGATGTTGTCCGGACCCCCCGCCTTTCCAGCGGACAGTGCGTGTAAAGCCGAGGAAAGTTCCTGGGGGGTTATAGCAGTGGTAATTGTATGGCCGGTGTGTGAAGGGGGTAACACAGGTGGGGGTACGGGGTCTGGAGAGCCGAGTGTAGTGTGAATGTGGGAGGCGAGGCACTCGACTTTGTCGGCATCAGTGATGAGGAGGGCACCGTTACTAGTTAACGGGAAAGTGAAGGGGGGCTGAGGGTGGACCATCTTCCTGAAAAAGGACCAAGCCCGGGAGACTGAGGAGGAGAAGGACAGGGAAGCACAAAAGGAGGCCCATGCAGAACGTTTCTCATCAAGAATAACACGTTTGCATCGGGCCTCCAATAAACGGAAGCCACTACGGAGCAAGGGAATGGGGTTCTTTCGCCACGCAGTAAAGGCGTGGCGTTTGGCCTGGAGGGCTGCCGCACACTTCCGGGACCACCAGGGGACCCGGAAAGAGCGGGAGGGGTGGGAAGTGATGAGATGAAAGTGGTGGGACCCCACGTCCACCAGGGTGACCGTGAGGTATTGAATTATATCCGATGAAGGGAGGGTAATGGGAGGGGTAAGTGAATTTAATTCTCATTGAAAAGAGCCCCAGTCTCCTCTGGTGAAGGACCAACGAGGTCTGCGTGAAGGGGGAGGGGGTGGTGGTACTGAAGGGAAGGAAATTACAACAGGAAGATGGTCGCTCCCCATGTAAGGGCCAGTTGCAATGGTTGCCGCGATAACTTTTTTTTCAACTTGCGATAACGATAAAACGATAATTTTTTCCCCAACATGCGATAAACAATAAACGATAAAAAATTTCAAAACCCAACCTGCGGTAAGCGATAAACGATAAAACGATAGCGATAAAAAAATTTAACTTGCGATAACAAAAGCGATAAATGATAAGTGCCTTTATTTAGTTGAAATATTAAAAAAAGCATACAAACTATTTTTCCACAGTGAAAATTAATTAAACTAAACAAAAACTGTCACTAGAACCAGTCTATGGCCTACAAGTTCTATTCCACATCAGTCTCTCTCTCTGAGTCACACTCTCCCTCCCTCCTCTCCCTCCTCAAGACAGCATCCAGGAGCTGCATGTTTCCCTTGGTGAAGACCAGCTTCTCAAACCTGTCGCTGGTCATGCTTGCACGCTTGGGCCTGAGGACGTCACCAGCAGTTAACTAGCAGGTTAACTGTACAAATGTTGTTGCCACCTCTTCATTTAATCTATCTAATTTATTAAGTTCTTCAATTTCTTCTAGATATGCACCTCACAGATTAGTACCAGAAAATGGTAAAGTCGTACTTGATACTACCAATAGTACCAAATCTGGCACTTTAGTACCAAGATTGGCAATCCTGACTGGCGCACTGCAGCTGTGATTGGCCAGCTACACACACACACACACACTTGGCAGCTCTCATAGGAGGTTTTTCAGGTCTGAAAACGTCAGGCGGGCTCTTGTGACTAATGCCGCCGTGCACATTTTCTAATTTTTACAAAAGTCGTCTTTGAATTTATCGTTTATCGTTCCTCATTTTTTGGGACTGGCGGTAAGTGAATGAGCGATAATTTTAGAAAACTTTGCGATAAACGATAAACGATAAAAGGTTTGACCTCAGCGATAATTATCGTTTATCGTTTATCGCTCATTTTATCGCACGCGGCAACCACTGGCCAGTTGTGACAGTGGTGAGGAGGAGGGGGCCATTACCCAGGCAGAGGTCCAAGGTGGAGGGGTTCCCTGAAGCTGGATCAGTCCTGGTAGGGAGGCCAGGTGGAGTGAGGAGAGATAAAGAAACACTGTCCGCCAGAAAGCTCGAGAGTGACCTGCCCGAGCGGTTTCTTCGGCTCCTGGGGAGGGCCGGTTCCCAGAGGTCATGATGGGCATTAAAATCACCCATTATTAAAGCTGGGGAGGAAAGCTGAGAGAACAAGTGCTGGAATTCCTGAAGGGTTATGTCTAAACATGGATTGTAAATCAAAAGAATCTGAAGGGGCCCTGAATCAAAGGTAACAGTCACCCCCATGTATATATACATGTATATACTTATCAGGTACTGTGACGTCAAGATCAAGGACTGGAACGGTGGCTGTAAATAGGCTATTGTTCCTGTTTGACACAGAATTTACTTTGGTGGACAAAATAATTTTTTTCTGGTGTGTTTTGATGTTTTTAATTAATCTGCCAACCGTTTCTGTCACAAATCACTGCAATGGTTTTTTTTATAGTTAGGTAAACCAAAAGTGAATTCGGTGTTAAACAGGAAATATACCAAAAATTGGAACACTCGCGGCAAGAATTCTGATAAGTGAGAGTTGTACCATCAATAGACGGTACAACTCTCACTATATGGCGATCATATATGGCGTCTGGCGACATTAGGGCAGGTGGCGACTAAAGTGTTATCTACGGTACGTAGTCTACTACTTCATTCTACCATAGTTTATAGGGTACAATATTAATAATACTTCCATACTCTCTTAGCCCCCATTCCCCCCCTACCGTAGATAACAGTGAAGTCGCCACCTGCAGTCATGTCGCCAGCCGCCAAATATTACGAATTATAGCATTTTACTTACACNAGTTGCCTAACCTGTCAAAACTGTTCATGACCCACGTTTTCTTCAACACGCGAGCAATCTCGCACAGCACCGCACCTGACAGAAATTACCCCAGAAACTGAAGAACTAATTGAAGCTATTGACGCCATCAGCTCGGATTCTGCGGCTGGGCCCGGATGGCTTTCATGCAAAGTTCTTGAAACAATGCAAGCTTGAGCTGGCGGTACCATTAAAAATTAATTGCCACAAAGTCCCTGCATCGGGCATTATTCCCCCCAACCTGAAGGAGGGGAATTAGTGACACCCATCCATAAAGGAGGCCCAACAAGGGACTGGCCACAAACTACCGGCCTGTGGTCCTAACCTCCCATATCATTAAGATAATTGAACGAGTGGTAAAAAAACCATCTCACTGATCACTTAGAGAAGACAAATGCTTTTAATGAGGGCCAACACGGCTTTAGAAAAAGGCCGGTCCTGCCTGTCGC
Source organism: Chionoecetes opilio (assembly GCA_016584305.1). Classification (NCBI taxonomy): domain Eukaryota; kingdom Metazoa; phylum Arthropoda; class Malacostraca; order Decapoda; family Majidae; genus Chionoecetes; species Chionoecetes opilio. The sequence goes on from JACEEZ010010869.1 coordinate 142,090, forward strand.
AATTATTGGCACACCAAGAAGCCCTATTGGAACCCCACTAGCAAGGGCACCAACGTAGATGGATCTACTTGGACTTTGCCAAGGCCTTTGGACAAAAGTTGATCATGGCCCTCCTCCTCCACAAATTAAGGGGCCTTGGCATATCAGGAAACCTTGGAAAGTGGATCCACACTTTCTTGACAGGCAGGACACAAAAAAGGTACAGTACAGGGCACCTTTTCAGACCGAGTGAGTGGTAAGTGGAGTTCCGCAGGGGTCAGTGCTGGGACCTCTGTTGTTCCTGATCATGATCGGGGACATTGACAGGGACTCCGGCACTCCAGGCTACCTCTTTTCCCGATTGACACAAGGGTAAAGAGGGGAATAGCAACAGAAGAGGATGTGGCCCGGTTGCAGGAAGACTTAAATCACCTCCTAGACTGGGCTTGATACCAACAACATGTCAATGAACAGCGACAAATTTGAACTAATGAAGTACGGCCCCCTACATAACATCAAGGGAGACACCACCTACCAGGCCCACCAGCAAACCACGTGCGTGACTTGGGCATCACCATGAGTGCTGATAGTACCTTCTCACAGCACATAATCAACATATCAAACACTGCCAAGAAATTGACCGGGTGGATCCTCAGGACCTTTCACACCAGGGAGAGGACCTGCATGTTAACACTATGGAAGGCCCTCGTCCTCCCCAGACTGGAGTATTGCTGCCAGCTCTGGTCGCCGTACAAGAAAGGGGACATAGTAAAATTGGAAGCTCTACAGAGGTCCTTCACCAGTAAAATCTGGGACTCCCAGCATATGGATTACTGGGAGCGTCTACGCCACCTTAGACTGTACTCCCTGCAGAGAAGACGTGAGAGGTACCTAGTAATCTATGTGTGGAAGACCCTAGAGACACTGGTACCTGACGTAGGCCTGCAAATAAACCATCATCCAAGGAAAGGTCGACTGTGCTACATCAGGAGAACACAAGCCACCACTCAAAGAGTAGCAACAGTAGTACATAACTCATTTACAAGAAATGGGGCTCGTTTGTTCAATGCTGTGCCAAAGGCCATCAGGGAGCTGACTGGAGTATCCACTGACTCCTTCAAGCATCAGCTGGACAAATGGTTGGCATCAGTGCCTGACGAGCCCCCAACACCAGGCTACCCCAGCACCGGAAGCAGCTCTTTGGCGTGCCACCACACCACCAGAGAAGCGGAGCTGCCTGGCCACAGCGGAGGCCTACCTTAGCTGCGCCCTGGGAGGCGAAATTCTACTAAGTAAACTAAGTAAGTAATCACAGCCAGATTACAACACCTCTAGCCGACTTTTTTCACACCTGTTGAGCCTACGTGCCATGTGAGCTATTGTTGCTAAGTGCTAACCAGGTGCGAATATAAGGTTTACTTCCCACCATTGTGTCTTGGTGTTGTTTGTCAAAAATGACAGGCTTTTTGGCTATCCCCTACCTACACAATTGGTCATTAAGCTACGTAGACACGCAAGCATTATGCACTTACTACCTTTCCCCAGAACGCGGACGCCTGTCGTTCTTACATCAAGATACCTGTTTCAGTTTTAGACATGACCAGGCTACCATAATCATTAATCATACCTTGTTGTTGTTGTTGGGAGTTTTGATGGGGCCGTGCAGGCTGTGGTGCCACAGCCTCTAGTGCCCCGAAGGTGCAGGATGCAAATGAATCAGCAGGTTAGATCCTGTGCAGTTGGCCAGACTTCTGTAGGAAGGTCCTGGTGTGCTGAGGATTTTTGAAGGCCAAGCCAGGTCTGGAGAGCCACCCAAGAGGTCGGCTAGAGTTGGTCTGCGGAGGAGGAGTGGATATAGTGATTGGAGGAGTGCCGTGCGGTGGGAGTGGTGGCGAGGACATTGCAGGAGGAGTGTTCAGGTGTGTCCCGGGTATGTGGGGGCACCAGGGGCAGTGAGGGTCAGCTGTCATGCCCAGTTTGTGTAGGTGGGCGTTGAGGCGGGTGTGGCCAATCCGGAGTCTGGTGACTGCGGTGTCCAGGGCACGGCTGGGGGAGTGGGTCCACCAGTGGTGTCGTGTGTCATGTCGTATACGTCCAAGTGAAGTGTACTGTAAGGCGTCAGTCAGTTCATTGTCCAGTGTCGGTTGCATGTAGTCTGAAGGTTAGTCAGTGAATCAGTCAGGTCTGTGGTCATGTCTATGGGAGAGGGGAGGGAGTGTGCCTCTGCTGCCGCCCTGTCGGCCACAGTGTTGCCCCTGACACCAATGTGGGAGGGAACCACTGAAGGTGGATGACATGGCCAGAGGAGGATAAGTGAAGCAAGAGGTGGTGGATGTGAAAACAAAGGCATGGTGAGTGATAGGGCGGTGATGTCGGAGAAGTTGGAGGGCTGTGAGGGAGTCAGTGAAATGGTTACAGCACAGGAGGGGGGCACGGTGGTGGCATATTTGATTGCCCTCCCTGATGGCAAAAAGTTCTGCCGTCAGGATGGAGGCAGTGGGTGGCAACCTCCAGGCGGTGGCAAGTGACCTGGCCGGGATGAAACATGGCCGCACCTACAGACGGAGGGGCTGGCAGACGGGAGCCGTCGGTGTAAATGTGGAGGGAGTTATTGTAGCGGGTGTGTAGGAGGGAGTAAAAAAGGTACCTGCCCTGCACCGGACAGGCAGCCTTGGACCATGGTGTAGGTGTGTGAAGGGACAGAGAAATTAGAGAAGAGAGAGGAAACCAAGGGCCCAGGGGAGAGGTCTTCTCCAGAGTGCAAAAGGAGGGGGGAGTCACCCGGATAGAAGCAAAGAAGGAGAGGGCTCGCTCTACGAAAGGTGTGTGGGCTTGATACGGCAGGGGGCCATGAAGTGGTTCCCTACCGTGTCGGAGGAGGAGGGAGTGGAGGGCATGGCAGCTAGGGGAGGAGGCAAGTTTGGTGTAGGTGCGGACAAGGAGGGTGGAGCGTCGGTGTGACAGGGAGGGGAGGGAGGATTCTGCTGAAGGGCTGTGACTGGGGGGACTGAAGGCCCCCAAAGCTATACGAAGGGCATTATTCTGGATTACATCTAACTTGTGGAGGAGGGAAGGTGAGGCCGCACCATAAACCTCACACCCGTAGTCTAAGCGGCTACGGATGTAAGTGCTATAGAAATGAAGGAGGGTATTCCTGTCCGCACCCCACTTGACCCCTGCAAGGGACTTCATTAAGTTAAGCCTCTTGAGGCACGAGGTCACCAGGTACTGTAGTGTGGCGGCCCCCAGGTTAGGCGGGGGCCATCCAACAGTAAACCAAGGAATTTGTGCTGGGTTTTGAAGGAAATTGGGGACCCATTAATGGTGACCATTGGGATGTTGGGAATACGCCTTCGGGTGAAGCACAGAAGGCTAGACTTCTGGGCACTCACCGTCAGGCCCCAACGGGAGGTCCATGAGTGGACGGCATCAAGCCCACGTTGAAGATGGTCTTGAGCCTCCTGGATAGTGGGAGCAGAGCAAATGAGAGAGATGTCATCAGCATAGATGAGTGCATGTGTGCATGGAGAGCAGGGAAAGTCTGAAAGCAAGATGTTGAAGAGGACAGGACTGAGGGGAGAACCCTGTGGGACGCCTCGGGTGACCGGGTAGGACCTGGAATGGGTGTTCCCGATCACCAGAGAGAAGGACCTGGAAGACAGGAAGGATTTAACCCATTGGAGAGGGGAGCCATGCAGTCCCAGGCGGGCAAGTTTTTCAATGATGGCATTATGGGAGGAGGTGTCAAAAGCTGCTTGGAGGTCAATAAAGGCTATTAGTGTGAATTGCTTGTGGGTAAATCCTTCCTGTATGTGGTGCTCCAGCTGGAGCAGGGCATCCAGGGTGCCCCGGTGAGGACGAAACCCGAACATATTTGATGGAAGAAGGTGTTTGTGTTCCAACCACCATGTCAACCTACACCGTACTATTTGTTCTACTACTTTACTAAGATTAGAGAGAAGGCTAATGGGCCTATAGGAGGAAGCCTCAGACGGAGCCTTGCCAGGCTTAAGAATAGGAATTGTGATGGCATGACGCCACACAGAAGGGAACGTCCCCGACAGCCAGCTGGCGTTGAGGACGTCCAGGAGGAGGCGGGCCAGAGCACCCGGGAGGCGGCGAAGAAACTCATTCGGGATGTTGTCCAGACCCGCCGCCTTCCCAGCGGACAGTGCGTGTAAAGCAGAGGAAAGTTCCTGGGGGGTTATAGCAGTGCTAATTGTATGGCCGGTGTGTGAAGGGGGTAACACAGGTGGGGGTACGGGGTCTGGAGAGCCGAGTGTAGTGTGGATGTGGGAGGCGAGGCACTCTACTTTGTCGGCATCAGTGATGAGGAGGGCACCGTTACTAGTTAACGGGAAAGTGAAGGGGGGCTGAGGGTGCACCATCTTCCTGAAAAAGGACCAAGCCCGGGAGACTGAGGAGGAGAAGGACAGGGAAGCACAAAAGGAGGCCCATGCAGAACGTTTCTCATCAAGAATAACACGTTTGCATCGGGCCTCCAATAAACGGAAGCGACTACGGAGCAAGGGAATGGGGTTCTTTCGCCATGCAGTAAAGGCGTGGCGTTTGGCCTGAAGGGCTGCCGCACACTTCCGGGACCACCAGGGGACCCGGAAAGAGCGGGAGGGGTGGGAAGTGATTAGATGAAAGTGGTGGGACCCCAGTCCACCAGGGTGACCGTGAGGTATTGAATTATATCCGATGAAGGGAGGGTAATGGGAGGGGTAAGTGAATTAGTTCTGATTGAAAAGAGCCCCAAAATCTCCTTTGGTGAAGGACCAACGAGGTCTGCGTGAAGGGGGAGGGGGTGGTGGTACTGAAGGGAAGGAAATTACAACAGGAAGATGGTCGCTCCCCATGTAAGGGCCAGTTGTGACAGTGGTGAGGAGGAGGGGGCCATTACCCAGACAGAGGTCCAAGGTGGAGGGGTTCCCTGAAGCTGGATCAGTCCTGGTAGGGAGGCCAGGTGGAGTGAGGAGAGATAAAGAAACACTGTCCGCCAGAAAGCTCGAGAGGGACCTGCCCGAGCGGTTTCTTCGGCTCCTGGGGAGGGCCGGTTCCCAGAGGTCATGATGGGCATTAAAATCACCCATTATTAAAGCTGGGGAGGAAAGCTGAGAGAACAAGTGCTGGAATTCCTGAAGGGTTATGTCTAAACAAGGATTGTAAATCAAAAGAATCTGAAGGGGCCCTGAATCAAGGTAACAGTCACCCCCAGGTGCTCCAGGCCACCTCCAGGAAAGGAGTGATAGTGAGAGGGCTAGAAGAGAGGGATCGGTGGACCAGCAGAAGCAGGCGCCTCCTGCCCCGCCGGTCCCCCTGTCCATCCTGTAGGAAGCATAGTTGGGAAAGGAGGGGGAGAATGCGTCTGTGAGCCACGTCTCACAGACGCCAACAACTAGAGGAGTGTATGATGAGAGCGTGGTTTTAAAGACTGGAAGTTTCCGGTACAGAGACCGGGCGTTCCAGAAGATGAAGTGGGAGGGGAGTAAAGGACTCACTGCGTGAGTGACATAAAGAAGGTAAGGAGGCCTGGCAGGCATCGAATGAGGCAGTCTCTAAGGCAGGAACCTGAAAGAAGGAGATTAAAGAAATCAAGTGCTATGGGTGCAATTCCCTTAATGAAGGCTGGCCATGCAAAGCCCGAAGCATGCTGGGCTTGAGAAGGAGGAGGCGGCGCAAGGCTAGCACTACCCAGTGAGGGCAGGGGCTGCTGGGCTGCTGGCGGCTGGGCATGGGGCTGAGGCTGTGGAGGCAGGGAAGAAACATGGCGGAGTGGGGGACCAGGTAATAAGGGGGTAGGAGGATGAAAAACAGCCTCCACAGCCTCCCTATAAGGCCCCTCCGGCAGGAAGGCGGGTCTGTGCCCTTGTTTAAGGGCGGGTATGGTAAGGTGCCGGGGGGACGGTCGGCGTCTTTGGGGTTTTGGGGAAGGGGATCCACTAGCAGTGGGTGGGCGGGTGGGGGTGACGCAACCAGCAGCCATCTGGACTATGTTGACTGTGGGGCTCAATGGCTTGGCAGGGGCAGGCTGACTGGCAGGGGCAGGCCCTGGAGTAGGCAGGCAGGGAAGGGGCCGAGTAGGGGGGGGCAGCTCTTGTGCTGGGGGCCCCCTGGGACGGAAGGTCCCAGGGAGGATGCCCCTCAGCTGCCGCTTCACGTCTGACATGGAGTAGGTAGTCTCGTGCTGGAGCTGTTGCACTTGCTCCGCCTGGAGGTAAGCCGGGCACTGCTTATAGGTGGGGCGGTGGTCACCACCACAAAAAAGGCAGGATATCGGCCGGGCACACTTCTCTGCAACATGAAAGCCGCTGCAATTACTGCAGCGGACCTTCATGTTGCAGGTGGCATTACCGTGGCCAAAAAGGAGGCAGCGGGTACACCGGAGGACAGGGAGGGTGTGGGGCCGGACCCGGTAAACGGCATGTTGAAGGGAGACCCGGTGTTGCGCGAAATATTGTCCGCGCGAAATCCTGTAGACCCCTCCATTCATCTATCTTATTTCACTGGTTTTACGACTTAACTGCTGCCCTGATACATGTTACAGGCAACATAGAGGCACTAGCTTTCCATGAGAACACTTACTAGTAATATTAGTTACCCAAAAGCTTAAAATATCCACGTCAAAGAGTAAAGCCTTGTTAGGTGTAATTATTATCCTTTGTCTGGCTACCAGTGCATCTAACTACTCTCATAAAATAATAAGTGTCTCAGAGTAGCCTGTAACATGCTTCAGGGCAGCAGTAATGCTGTAAAACATGCAAATCAAAGAATATACTTAGGTAACCTACGAGAAGGTTAAGCTTTTCACTTTGATTTGCATGTTTTTTAAGTTTGCTGCTGCCCTGAAACATGTTATATGGTACTCTGAGATACATATTATTTTGTGAGAGTAGTTAGATGCACTGGTAGCCAGACAAATCATAATAATTATACCTGATAAAAACCATACTCCTGTTTGAACTTTTTGACGTGGATATTAAGCTTTTGAGTAACTATTAATCCTTATAAGTGTTCTCATGGAAAGCTAGTGCCTCAATATTGCCTTTAACATGTATCAGGGCAGCAGTTAAGCTTTAAAACCAGTGAAATATGGAGGGCTCTACCGGATTTCGCGCGTTGACAACATTTCGCACAACACCGGTCCGGGAGGGGGCCCCGAAATTTAATTCTGATGGCCGTTAGCCTCCGTCTGACCGTCGTCCCGGGCGTGAGCCGGGAGCCGTATGGCGTCTACAATTTTGGTAGGGGAGTCGTCAAGTACTGTAAGTCCAGTTAGAATGTCGTCATTTGTCAGTTCGGGAGAGATAGGGAAAATTCTCCCGAACATGTAGGTCGGGTCGTCGTCCGATGCCACCCAGCACTTCACGGACCACTCCCCCAGCATTGTGACAGACTCTGGGGGCTGGGCAAGGTGGTCAAGGTTGGCCACCTCGAATTTGATACCTCTGCCCCCCCCGGTGATGGTTAGAGTGCTAGACACGAATTTCTTTTGAAATATGGAGTTAAAAACTGCCCTGGACACCTTCCCAGGGTTAATGAAGGACCGGAGCCCCTCAGCTGACCTGATAATGATGAGGCGTTGAGGCTGAGTAGAAGGGCAGGCGGAAGCAGGAGCAGAAGCAGTGGGAGCAGAAGCAGTGGGTGTAGCAACGCGGGGAGGAGGTGAGGCAGTGATTGTGGCGTAGGAGCGTGTTGTTTTGCATGACTTTTCAGTCTGTTGGGTCTCACCAGATGAAGGGGAAGGCGAGCGGGACCTCTTGGGGCCAACTGAGATGGTGTCCATGTGGACGTCCTCGTCAAGCGGCATTGATGATTGATCACGGGAGCAGGGAGTCTAGGGCACAGGCACGCACAGGCCCCACACAGCAGAGCCAGGCACACAGTACCACGTAGTGTAGTGACGTGGCTAACGAAAACGTTATTGACAGTGATATTGCGTTGGAGGAGCCGGAGCACAAACGTCTTATCACCACCAAGGCAGCTCAAAGAGTCCAATCATACCTTGGTACTTGGTTGTTTAGAGCAGCGACGACGATGAGTGATGCCGCTGTTGCGAAAATTTGTTTTTGCTTGAACTGAACTTGAGTTGGGACTTGGGAATCACTCAGCAGGAAAACGGGGGGATACCAAACAGTATTATTCACCTGGTAGATTTAAGCCCCGTCCACCTACCACTCACCACCGTCGGCGCTTTTCCCCCCCCGGGGGGGGGGGCGGGGGGCCCCCCCAAGAAAAGCNTTTTTTAAAATTTTATTTTGAGCAAAAAACATAATTTTCGAAAATAAAAAAAACAAAAAAAAAATCTCCATCAGAAAAAACAAAAAAATTTGGCAGGGAAAAATTGGTAAAACTTTGGAAGAAGTCCTTCACCCCTATCTTTTTGTTCTTCCCCCTCTAGCCAACAAGCCTGGGGAACTGGCGGGAATACGGGGTTTTTGGGTGAGGGAAGCAAATATAAGTGATTTATGGCTCCCAAAAAAATCATCAAAGTCACTATATGTAAAAATCTAACCTAACCTTAACCACAAAGTATACCTAACCTAACCTTAACCACAAAGTATACTTAATCTAACCTAACCTAACCTTAACCACAAAGTATACCTAACCTAACCTAACCTAACCTAACTGGACTTAGAATGTTTTGAGGCACCTCATATTTCATAGCGGCCGTGTGGGTTAACCAAGGCTGAGCGCACGCTGGAACCTTTACAGATGTGAAGTACAACAAGCATACAATACAGTGCGGTAGTTCATTTCAGTCAAAGCCGGAAGGATGAGTTCCAAAGTATTTCCGCCTAGACTCAGGAATCAGGAATTAATGTTTTTGTTGTGGGATTTTGGTGGATTTGTGGGATTTTGGTGATGGGTGTGGAAGGAAATTGTCCGAATTGACTTTTTGTGACGTTCAAGATGCGATTTTTTTGGGTAAAGTTCTAGTGTTTGCCCAGACTCTCCCACTTCCCCAAACAAGTCAAGACCTGGGGGAACGCGGGGTTTTCGGGTGGGCAACAAATTATGCGTCGGAAATACGTAATTTAAGAGTTGTGTAGGGGGTAAAATTCCCTAGATCTAGGGTCATTGCCTTATATCTAGAGAAATTTGTCTAACCAAAATTAACCTATCCTAGCGGGGGCTTAACCCACCGATAAACTAACCTAATCAAATCTAACCTACCTAAACCTAACCAAATCTAACCTGACCTAAATAAATCTAGCCTAACCTCCTAGCGGGGGATTGGGGGGTTCTCGACCCTTCGGTCATCATTCTGTGAGGATCGTCAGGTTCACACGTCTCTGGACTCAGAAGAAATCCAAAGAATTTTCCCTAGATCTAGGGAATTTTTACAACACACCTAACTCAAAAACTATGTGGTTGCGACGCATATTTTGTACCCCAGCCAAATATTCCGCATTGCCCCAGGTCCCCAAGCCTGTTTTGTGGGAGAGGGGGAGTACTAGACTAGGAACTACTATTACTGTACTAGGAACACTAGAATAATACCTTTTTTTTTTATGGGTATTAATTTAAACTAGGACCAGAAGGGTTTAGTCAGTTCGTACACTAGTTATTTCGGTCAATTTCTACGGTAGCGTTTGCCCACACTGGTATTATTTTACGATAGGACCAAACTTCCCTACACAATTGGGAGCATGGTTTTTGTTTACCTTATTGTATTCTAAGAGACATTTTCTCAGTGAGCTTTCCGTCGCAAATCAATAGTTTCGGAGATATAGAACATTTTATTGTTGTTGTTGGGGGTTTGAAGGGGCCGTGCAGGCTGTGGTGCCACAGCCTCTAGTGCCCCGAAGGTGCAGTATGCAGATGGGTTAGCAGGTTAGATCCTGTGCAGTTGGCCCGATTTGTGTAGGAAGGTCCTGGTGTGTTTGAGAATTTTGAAGGCCAAGCCGGGGTTGGAGAGCCACCCAGGAGGTCAGCTAGAGTTGGCCTGCGGAGGAGGCAAGGAAGCTAGAGTACAGGAAATCCGACTCCACAGTAAAGTTTGAAACCGTACGGTGCTGCCATCTATGTCGAACACAGGGTGTCTCTCTAGCTTCCTTGGTGGCGATGGTGGTGGTACTTGCCTCGCCGCAACCAAAACCCTTGTGTTGTCTCAAAAAAAATATTCATATTTTTGGCTTTACTCATCTCTTACACAAGATAGGCCTATTTTGTTTGCATCCAGTGAATCAGGCAGTGATTGTTCAACAACATACAAACCATTCATAACTCAATAGGGTAAAAAAAAGTCGATGACTACCACAGGAGTAGCGAATTTTTTAGGTTTTCAGTGCATTGAAATGTTGTACTCCTACCGATATAACCAGCTACCAGATGATATTTTATGAAAGCAAAGCCTACCATCCTGTTCATAATACATTGCTGCAATATCATGAGCATAAAAAATTACAGGAAGACAACACTAATATTAAGATAATTGAAGGAAAGTAAAAGAGTGTATAAATATTTTTCTTGCTATGTTTGCATTCAACTCGCTGTAACACCATAGTTTTGGTCGCATTCAATTTTCAAGCACGGTTTCAAAACCCTTTAAATACTTTTCCGTTCCCTTTTAATAGACACTTCGTCCATTAAGGAAAGGTTAGGTGTAAAAATGCTAAGAATTTAAATTTTCAACACGCTAACTCAGAAACTATGGGGTTTGCGACCATATTTTACTCACCAGAACATCTCCCGTTATGGCCCCAGGTCCCTTGCCTGTTTGTGGGAGGGGGAACTCTAGATTGGACACTACTCTTCCTTATGTACGTGTACTAGGAACACTAGTATAATATTTTTTTTTGTTAATGGGTATTACAGGTTAAGCATAGCGACCAGAACGGGTTTAGTCATTTTTACACTTATTATTTGTAAATTTGTACTAGGTAACTTTTATGTCTACATGGCATTATTATGACGATGGACCAAGCTTCCATAAAAAATTGGGTAAGTTTTGGTTTATATTGGTTTTAGGAGACAATTTCTCTTTGACTTACCGTCGCAATCATAGTTTGAAGTATAGACATTTTTTGTTGGTTGAATGGGGGTTTTGTTGAAGGGGCCTGCAGGCTGTTCCACAGCTACTAGTGCCCGATGTGCTGAAAGAGATGGGTAAGCAGTAGAATATTTTTTGGCCCGATTTGGTGTAGGGGAGGCGTCCTGTGTGCCCAGGAATTTAAAGCGAACCCTGGTTCGAAAGAGCCACCCGGTAGGTCAGCTAGAGTTGGCCTGCGGAGGAGGAGTGGGGATAGAGATTGGAGGAGTGCCGTGCGGTGGGAGTGGTGACGAGGACATTGCAGGAGGAGGTGTTCAGGTGTGTCCGGGTATGTGGGGCACCAGGGGCAGTGAGGGTCATCTGTCATGCCCAGTTTGTGTAGGTGGGCGTTGAGGCGGGTGTGGCCAATCCGGAGTCTGGTGACTGCGGTGTCCAGGGCACGGCTGGGGGAGTGGGTCCACCAGTGGTGTCGTGTGTCATGTCGTATACGTCCAAGTGAAGTGTACTGTAAGGCGTCAGTCAGTTCATTGTCCCAGTGTCGGTTGCATGTAGTCTGAAGGTTAGTCAGTGAATCAGTCAGGTCTGTGGTCATGTCTATGGGAGAGGGGAGGGAGTGTGCCTCCGCTGCCGCCCTGTCGGCCACAGTGTTGCCCCTGACACCAATGTGGGAGGGAACCCACTGAAGGTGGATGACATGGCCAGAGGAGGATAAGTGAAGCAAGAGGTGGTGGATGTGAAAACAAAGGGCATGGTGAGTGATAGGGCGGTGACGTCGGAGAAGTTGGAGGGCTGTGAGGGAGTCAGTGAAAATGGTTACAGCACAGGAGGGGGGCACGGTGGTGGCATATTTGATGCCCTCCCTGATGGCAAAAAGTTCTGTCGTCAGGATGGAGGCAGTGGGTGGCAACCTCCAGGCGGTGGCAAGTGACCTGGCCGGGATGAACATGGCCGCACCTACAGACGGAGGGGCTGGCAGACGGGAGCCGTCGGTGTAAATGTGGAGGGAGTTATTGTAGCGGGTGTGTAGGAGGGAGTAAAAAAGGTACCTGCCCTGCACCGGACAGGCAGCCTTGGACCATGGTGTAGGTGTGTGAAGGGACAGAGAAATTAGAGAAGAGAGAGGAAACCAAGGGCCCAGGGGAGAGGTCTTCTCCAGAGTGCAAAAGGAGGGGGGAGTCACCCGGATAGAAGCAAAGAAGGAGAGGGCTCGCTCTACGAAAGGTGTGTGGGCTTGATACGGCAGGGGGCCATGAAGTGGTTCCCTACCGTGTCGGAGGAGGAGGGAGTGGAGGGCATGGCAGCTAGGAGAGGAGGCAAGTTTGGTGTAGGTGCGGACCAGGAGGGTGGAGCGTGGGTGTGACAGGGAAGGAAGGGAGGATTCTGCCTGAAGGGCTGTGACTGGGGAGGACCTGAAGGCCCCCAAAGCTATACGAAGGGCATTATTCTGGATTACATCTAACTTGTGGAGGAGGGAAGGTGAGGCCGCACCATAAACCTCACACCCGTAGTCTAAGCGGCTACGGATGTAAGTGCTATAGAAATGAAGGAGGGTATTCCTGTCCGCACCCCACTTGACCCCTGCAAGGGACTTCATTAAGTTAAGCCTCTTGAGGCACGAGGTCACCAGGTACTGTATGTGGCGGCCCCAGGTTAGGCGGGGGCCATCCAACAGTAAACCAAGGAATTTGTGCTGGGTTTTGAAGGAAATTGGGGACCCATTAATGGTGACCATTGGGATGTTGGGAATACGCCTTCGGGTGAAGCACAGAAGGCTAGACTTCTGGGCACTCACCGTCAGGCCCCAACGGGAGGTCCATGAGTGGACGGCATCAAGCCCACGTTGAAGATGGTCTTGAGCCTCCTGGATAGTGGGAGCAGAGCAAATGAGAGAGATGTCATCAGCATAGATGAGTGCATGTGTGCATGGAGAGCAGGGAAAGTCTGAAAGCAAGATGTTGAAGAGGACAGGACTGAGGGGAGAACCCTGTGGGACGCCTCTGGTGACCGGGTAAGACCTGGAATGGGTGTTCCCGATCACCAGAGAGAAGGACCTGGAAGACAGGAAGGATTTAACCCATTGGAGAGGGGAGCCATGCAGTCCTAGGCGGGCAAGTTTTCCAATGATGGCATTATGGGAGGAGGTGTCAAAAGCTGCTTGGAGGTCAATAAAGGCTATTAGTGTGAATTGTTTGTGGGTAAATCCTTCCTGTATGTGGTGCTCCAGCTGGAGCAGGGCATGCAGGGTGCCCCGGTGAGGACGAAACCCGAACATGTTTGATGGAAGAAGGTGTTTGTGTTCCAACCACCATGTCAACCTACACCGTACTATTTGTTCTACTCCCTTACTGAGATTAGAGAGAAGGCTAATGGGCCTATAGGAGGAAACCTCAGACGGAGCCTTGCCAGGCTTAAGAATAGGAATTGTGATGGCATGACGCCACACAGAAGGGAACGTCCCCGACAGCCAGCTGGCGTTGAGGACGTCCAGGAGGAGGCGAGCCAGAGCATCTGGGAGGCGGCGAAGAAACTCGTTCGGGACGTTGTCCGGTCCCACCGCCTTCCCAGCGGACAGTGCGTGTAAAGCAGAGGAAAGCTCCTGGGGGGTTATAGCAGTGCTAATTGTATGGCCGGTGTGTGAAGGGGGTAACACAGGTGGGGGTACGGGGTCTGGAGAGCCGAGTGTAGTGTGAATGTGGGAGGCAAGGCACTCGACTTTTTCGGCATCAGTGACAAGGAGGGCACCGTTATTAGTTAACGGGAAAGTGAAGGGGGCTGAGGGTGGACCATCTTCCTGAAAAAAGGACCAAGCCCGGGAGACTGAGGAGGAGAAGGACAGGGAAGCACAAAAGGAGGCCCATGCAGAACGTTTCTCATCAAATAACACGTTTTGCATCGGGCCTCCAATAAACGGAAGCGACTACGGAGCAAGGGAATGGGGTTCTTTCGCCACGCAGTAAAGGCGTGGCGTTTGGCCTGAAGGGCTGCCGCACACTTCCGGGACCACCAGGGGACTCGGAAAGAGCGGGAGGGGTGGGAAGTGATTAGATGAAAGTGGTGGGACCCCACGTCCACCAGGGTGACCGTGAGGTATTGAATTATATCCGATGAAGGGAGGGTAATGGGAGGGGTAAGTGAATTTAATTCTGATTGAAAAGAGCCCCAGTCTCCTTTGGTGAAGGACCAACGAGGTCTGCGTGAAGGGAGAGGGGGTGGTGGTACTGAAGGGAAGGAAATTACAACAGGAAGATGGTCGCTCCCCATGTAAGGGCCAGTTGTGACAGTGGTGAGGAGGAGGGGGCCATTACCCAGGCAGAGGTCCAAGGTGGAGGGGTTCCCTGAAACTGGATCAGTCCTGGTAGGGAGGCCAGGTGGAGTAAGGAGAGATAAAGAAGCACTGTCCGCCAGAAAGCTCGAGAGTGACCTGCCCGAGCGGTTTCTCCGGCTCCTGGGGAGGGCCGGTTCCCAGAGGTCATGATGGGCATTAAAGTCACCCATTATTAAAGCTGGGGAGGAAAGCTGAGAGAACAAGTGCTGGAATTCCTGAAGGGTTATATCTAAACATGGATTGTATATCAAAAGAATCTGAAGGGGCCCTGAATCAAAGGTAACAGTCACCCCCAGGTGCTCCAGGCCACCTCCAGGGAAAGGAGTGATAGTGAGAGGGCTAGAAGAGAGGGAGCGGTGGACCAGCAGAAAGCAGGCCGCCTCCTGCCCCGCCGGTCCCCCCGGGCCATCCTGTAGGAAGCATAGTTTGGGAAAGGAGGGGGAGGAATGCGTCTGTGAGCCACGTCTCACAGACGCCAACAACTAGAGGAGTGTATGATGAGAGCGTGGTTTTAAAGACTGGAAGTTTCCGGTACAGAGACCGGGCGTTCCAGAAGATGAAGTGGGAGGAGAGTAAAGGACTCACCGCGTGAGTGACATAAGGAAGGTAAGGAGGCCTGGCAGGCATCGAATGAGGCTGTCCCTGAGGCTGGAACCTGAAATAAGGAGATTAAAAAATTCAAGTGCAATGGGTGCAATTCCCTTAATGAAGGCTGGCCATGCAAAGCCCGAAGCATGCTGGGCCTGAGAAGGAGAAGGGGGCGCAAGGTTAGCACTGCCCAGTGAGGGCAGGGGCTGTTGAGCTGCTGGCAGTTGGGCATGGCGCTGAGGCTGGGAAGGCAGGGAAGGAACAGGTCGGGGTGGGGGATTAGGTGATAAGGGGGTAGGGGGATGGAAAGTCACCCCCATATCCTCCCTATAGGGCCCCTCCGGCAGGAAGGAGGGCCTGTGCCTATATTTAAGTTGGGGTATGTTACGGTGCCGGGGGGACTGTTGGCGCCTTTGGGGTTTGGAGGAAGGGGACCCACTGATAGTGGGTGGACGGGTGGGGGTGACGCAGCCAGCAGCCAGCTGGACAACAGTAATGGAGGGGCTCATAGGATGGCAGGGGGCAGGCCTTGGATTAGGCTGACAGGCAGGGGGAGGCCCTGGAACAGGCTGGCACGGAAGGTGGCGAGTAGGGGAGGACGGCTCCCGTACAGGGGGCCCCCTTGGACGGAAGGTCCCAGGGTGGATGCCCCTCAGCTTCCTCTTCACATCCGAGATGGAACAGGTGGGCTCATGTTGAAGGAGTTGCACCTGCATCGCCTGGAGGTAAGCCGGGCACTGCTTATAGGTGGGGCGGTGGTCATCACCACAAAAAAGGCAGTACTACACCGGCCGGGCACACCCCTCTGCAACATGAAAACCGCTGCAGTTACTGCAGCGGATCTTCATGTTGCAGGTGGCATTACCATGGCCAAAAAGGAGGCAGCGGGTGCACCGGAGGACAGGGAGGGTGTGGGGCCGGACCCAGTACACCGCATGTCTAGAGAGACCGGTCTGGAAGGGGGCCCCGAAATTTGACCCTGATTGCCATGTTGGCCTCCGACTCACCGTCCCGGACGGGAGTCGGGAGTCTAAGGGCACTAACAATTACTGAAGGGGAGCCGTCAAGTACAGTAAGCCCAGCCAGAATCTCGTCATTTGTCATTTCTGGGGAAACAGGGAAAATTCTCCCGAACATGTAGGTCGGGTCGTCGTCCGATGCAACCCAGCACTTCACGGACCACTCCCCCAGCGTTGTGACAGACTCTGGGGGCTGGGCAAGGTTGTCAAGGTTGGCCACCTCGAACTTGATACCTCTGCCCCCCCCGGTGATGGTTAGTGTGCTAGACACAAATTTCTTTTGAAAAATGGAATCAAAAACTGCCCTGGACACCTTCCCGGGGTTGATAAATGATCTGAGTCCCTCAGCTGACCTGACGATGATGAGGCGATTAGGCTGGGAAGGCAGAGAGCAGGCGGATTCAGAAGCAGCAGAAGTGGTGGGTATAGCATCGCGTGGAGGGGAGGAGGCAGTGATGGAGGCGAAGGAGCGTGCAAGCTTGCAGGTCTTATCAGGCAGGTGGGTCTCACCAGACGGAGGGGAAGGCGAGCGGGACCTCTTGGGGACAGTTGAAGTGGTGTCCATGTCCACGGCAGCCGGCTGGCGGCCGTCGTCGTCAGGCGGCATCAATCACGGGAATAGGGGGACCAGGGCACATACATACACCGTCACCACACAGCAGAATCAGGCACACTACAACTTAGTGTAGTGTCGTGGTTAGTGAAGCGATAGTAGCGGTTATACTTTGGTGGAGGAGCTGGAACACAACGTCTTGTCACCACCACGGTAGCTCAAAGAGTATAGAACATTTTAGGTGGGGGGAGGAATATGTCTCCTTGTTTACAAAATGCCTCCCTCTTCCTCTTCTTGTGACCTGCATCGCTTTTGTTTGGTATTTTATTAAACTTTTATTATTGGACCCAGTTAGGAGGTTAAAGGTTAGGTTAGGTTAGGTAAGGTAAGGTTCAGGTTAGGTTAGGTAAGGTAGCCACGGGTGCGCTCCGAAACAAAAGCGATGCAGGTCACAAGAAGAGGAAGAGGGAGGCATTTTGTAAACAAGGAGACATATTCCTCCCCCCACCTAAGATGTTCTATATCTCCGAAACTATTGATTTGCGACGGAAAGCTCACTGAGAAAATGTCTCTTAGAATACAATAAGGTAAACAAAAACCATGCTCCCAATTGTGTAGGGAAATTTGGTGCCATCGTAAAAATTTACCCCCACACTCTCCCCCTTCGCCCAAACTACACACACACACACACACACACACACACACACATACAGACACAGGGAACTCGGTTATAATGGACGAGAGTTTCGCGGTCGTTTTCAGAGACACCGACTATTTTTCTTGGCCTGCATAGGTGCTTGTTCTAATGGTGCTAGTTTTATTTAGCGCAAACCAAAACCCCCCAAAATAAAAAAATTAAAATAAATAAAATAAAAAATGAAACCAAAACTAACCTTACATGTTTTAATGATACCAAACCTAACCTTATAGGTTTTAACCCTTTCACGCATGAAAAATTTAATAAGTTTTTCAGTCCACTGCAACATCCGTCTTATGCTCCCTAAGGGGCCCCGCGAAATGGCCAGACTGTGCGGCGAATAATTTTTTATGTTATCAATTTCACCAACATGTATTCTTTTTTCCTGACATTATTATATATCATTGGTTTTGGAAGAGATTATTCTGCCTTATGAAAGAAAAAAATAACAAGAAATGCAAATAAATAGCGGAATTTACCGACTCCGAAAAAATATTGAGTAAAGAGAAATAAGAAATACTTACGTTCACCACTTCGTAGTTCGAAACTTCCTGAGTCAACTTTTTATGGTTTAAAAGCGGATTTTTATGAGGATTCCAACGCTACCATTATAATTTTCATATGGCCATTATGGCCAGCTCGGGACACATTTTAAAGGGACGACAATCCGCGCGCACAGGCTGCCTGCTGAGTGGAAACTGACACACAAACCCTTATCATTTCACATCCGCTCACACGAGAGAGTTGACAATTAGTTTATTTTATAGCTCTAGGTTGGATCTTTGATGCAGAAACTTTTGACGCAATTTTGATAAATACTTTATTTTTGGCGAATTTTTAACTGTTTTTTGACGCAATTCGCGTCAAAAGCTCAGATTGCAGACGGGCCCGTTTTGACGCGGTCGCGTCACCGTGCGTGAAAGGGTTAATGAAACCTAACCTAACCTTCTAGGTTTTAATGAAACCTAACCTAACCTTAACCCCTTCACTGCTGATATCAAATTCATAGGCCTAAACTCCTGTGCGGCAGGTTTTATTAAAATATAAAATAATTACTGATCATATTTTAAAATGCCTAAATGAATAGGATGCTCATTCCATACCAGAAAATCTATGTTTGGTCTTGGTGGAGGCTACCAGCTAAGTGAGGAGCTGCGTCAGAGTGCAGCAACAGGGCCGTGACCGTGCTGCCAGGCGCACAATGAAACCACTTACTACTCAACATAATACAGCTTATTTTGGTACATAAATGCTTCATTCATTCATTCATGCATTCATTCATGCTTCTGTTTTATATCCATCAAGAATATGTTGAATATCTTGACTATTTTGCCTCGCCGTTGAAGTAGAGGACGCGGCAGCGTCAACACGTCGTACTGTACCGCTTGACCTTATTAGTCACACTAACTCACTCAAGCAGAAAAAGAGGTTCTATTATATCGCAACACTTGACACTGTTGCCATACAAGCCTATCACAACGAATATTTACCCATAATATCATTGAGTGCGGAGTTTAAATACAGAAACCCTATATGTACCAGCCGCAGTGAACCCTTAGATAGCTGAGAGACCGTATTTGTACCAGCCGCAGTGAAGGGGTTTAAGGTTTTAATGAAACCTAACCTAACCTTAAAGGTTTTAATGAAACCTAACCTAACCTTAAAGGTTTTAATGAAACCTAACCTAACCTTAAAGGTTTTAATGAAACCTAACCTAACCTTATAGGTTTTAATTAACCACAAATTTATTTAATTATTTAAACCTTAACCACAAAGTATACTTTTTTTATTTTTTATTTTTATTTTTTTTATTATTTTTTTGGTTTGCGCAAAATAAAACAATCTCCATTAGAACAAGCACCTATTGTAGGCCAAGAAAAAATAGTCTGTGTCTCTGAAAACGACCGCGAAACTCTCGTCCATTATAACCGTCCTTTCCCGCCCTTATTAGTGGGTTTTTTTCCTCCAGACCTTCACAGATCCCTTCAGATACCACTAAAACGTAATTATAGATTGGGGAGCGATGCCCCTTCAACCCCCGCCCCCCCCTTAATGACCCCCCTGGAACCCCCAAAATAATATTACTAACCTAACCTCACAAATAACCTCCTAACGAGACCTAAGGGCGGGGAAGAACTAGAATTTTACCAGGTTAGGTTAGGTTATATGGAGGTTAGGTTAGTAATTTTTCTTATATTTTTTAATCTTTCCCCCACTTTATAATTACGTGTTAGAGGTATCTGAAGGGATCTGTGAAGGTCTGGAGGAAATAAAACCACCAATAAGGGCGGAAAGGACTCTAGCATTTACCAGGTCAGACATGAAGTTGGTTTTAGTAATAGCGCGTTTTCGCGACTGCTCTGGCCCGGTCTGGACTGGACTAGTCCGGGCGGCCACTGTTTTCGCGAGGCGGTTGGACCGGGCTGGAACGGACGAGACTGGGCCAGGCCAGCGAGCAGGACCAGTTGGACCAGTGTGGGGAGAACTGGCGCATGCGCACTACAGTCAGCGGGGAAGACGACCAGGAGCTTCTCGTGCTGCTGATAAGACATGAAACACCATGATGGCCGACCATAAGACTAAAGTCATTTCACGAAAATTACAATATTCGCAATTTGCTGAAACAACATCTTGGAAAATGAATGTATAATTTTCTGTAGCCTATTCACCTAGAATTTTTATATTTTTTATATTATATTTTCTCCGTGCATTATTCTGCTCCTTGCATTACTCGGACCACTCCTTGGCCCAAGTAGTCCAATAAGAGAGCTTTGACTCTACTTCCACTTTATTTATAGGTGAAAAGTTTTCTCCTATTTTTTTTAATTGCAGTCTTTGATCAGATCCTCAAAATTGATCTTACGTAACACATCTAATACACTATAGGAGTAGCCGCGCGTCTGTCTGTCTGTCTGTCTGTCTGTCTGTTTGGGTAGCCGAAACTGTAAATTCAATTTTGATGAGTAGGCTCAAAATATGGCCAATACATTGCAGGTGGTGAGTGGCTTGGTCCCATGGCGATTGAATAATTTTGAAGGGTGTTTTGGGCTAAAAACACTTTTGAGGGTATTAGATTACAGGAAGAATCTCTGCGGTAACGCCTTGCAGCATGTCACTAACTCCGTAGACTCATGGACTCACCGCTTGTGTGCGGTTGCTGTGGGGAATTGTTGGGTTTTCCTATTATCTGCAAATTTCCGTGGCCTGATATTTGTTTTGTTTATATTTTCAGGTAAGACGTAAAGGCCGTCTTGACTGCAGGACCGAGAAGACGTGAGTGTTAACGTTATCAGATGCATTAAACATAACTTTGTAGTGTTTGATCTCTTGCCTCTTACTCTTGTTGGTCTCCCAGCCCAGCCTCCCTCCCCACCAGCCTTGCCTGGCCTCCTAGTACAGGTTGAAGTTCCCAAACTCGGCATCCCAAGACTCGGCAACACCCAAAACTCGGCTATGGTTCCGAATTTTCCAAAACACGGCAGAATACCCAAAACCCGGCGCGTAGTTGCCGGGTCGGCCGCTAGGTGCCACCACACTAGGCCGCTTGGTTTCTCCCGCCGATTTGTTTGTTGTTATTGTTCAGTGGTGTTGTGACTGTAGAGTTGTGTACACTGTTATTTTGTGTACTTCTACAGGTCTGTTACTGGTATTATGGCTCCCAAACGTCCAGGAACACCTACTGGTGAAAGTGAAAAGAAAAGGAAGAACAATGTGTTAACTATTTCTGAGAAAATTGACCTTTTGAAATTTTTTTCATGTGATTTTCATGCTTTTTTTCCCCTTAATATATCTACGTTCTAAAAGTCGGAAAATTCCATTACTTGGCTCGGCGCTGGTCCCGAGGTTGCCGAGTTTGGGAACTTCAACCTGTATTGCCCTTCCTATGTTTATTTTATATTATCCACCTTATCTTTCTAATATACTATAGCAGTACCACTAAAACGTTATTATAGAGTGGGGGAGCGATGCCCCCTTCAACCCCCGCCCCCCCCTTAATGACCCCCCTGGAACCCCCAAAATAATATTACTAACCTAACCTCACAAATAACCTCCTAACGAGACCTAAGGGCGGGGAAGAACTAGAATTTTACCAGGTTAGGTTAGGTTATATGGAGGTTAGGTTAGTAATTTTTCTTATATTTTTTAATCTTTCTCCCACTTTATAATTACGTGTTAGAGGTATCTGAAGGGATCTGTGAAGGTCTGGAGGAAATAAAACCACCAATAAGGGCGGGAAAGGACTCTAGCATTTACCAGGTCAGACATGAAGTTAGTTTTAGTAATAGCGCGTTTTCGCGACTGCTCTGGCCCGGTCTGGACTGGACTAGTCCCGGGCGGCCACTGTTTTCGCGAGGCGGGTTGGACCGGGCTGGAACGGACGAGACTGGGCCAGGCCAGCGAGCAGGACCAGGTTGGACCAGTGTGGGGAGAACTGGCGCATGCGCACTACAGTCAGCGGGGAAGACGACCAGGAGCTTCTCGTGCTGCTGATAAGACATGAAACACCATGATGGCCGACCATAAGACTAAAGTCATTTCACGAAAAATTACAATATTCGCAATTTGCTGAAACAACATCTTGGAAAATGAATGTATAATTTTCTGTAGCCTATTCACCTAGAATTTTTATATTTTTTATATTATTATTTTCTCCGTGCATTATTCTGCTCCTTGCATTACTCGGACCACTCCTTGGCCCAAGTAGTCCCAATAAGAGAGCTTTGACTCTACTTCCACTTTATTTATAGGTGAAAAGTTTTCTCCTACTTTTTTTAATTGCAGTCTTTGATCAGATCCTCAAAATTGATCTTACGTAACACATCTAATATACTATAGGAGTAGCCGCGCGTCTGTCTGTCTGTCTGTCTGTCTGTCTGTTTTGGGTAGCCGAAACTGTAAATTCAATTTTGATGAGTAGGCTCAAAATATGGCCAATACATTGCAGGTGGTGAGTGGCTTGGTCCCATGGCGATTGAATAATTTTGAAGGGTGTTTTGGGCTAAAAACACTTTTGAGGGTATTAGATTACAGGAAGAATCTCTGCGGTAACGCCTTGCAGCATGTCACTAACTCCGTAGACTCATGGACTCACCGCTTGTGTGCGGTTGCTGTGGGGAATTTGTTGGGTTTTCCTTATTATCTGCAAATTTCCGTGGCCTGATATTTTGTTTTGTTTATATTTTCAGGTAAGACGTAAAGGCCGTCTTGACTGCAGGACCGAGAAGACGTGAGTGTTAACGTATCAGATGCATTAAACATAACTTTGTAGTGTTTGATCTCTTGCCTCTTACTCTTGTTGGTCTCCCAGCCCAGCCTCCCTCCCCACCAGCCTTGCCTGGCCTCTAGTACAGTTTGAAGTTCCCAAACTCGGCATCCCAAGACTCGGCAACACCCAAAACTCGGCTATGGTTCCGAATTTTCCAAAACACGGCAGAATACCCAAAACCCGGCGCGTAGTTGCCGGGTCGGCTGCTAGGTGCCACCACACTAGGCCGCTTGGTTTCTCCCGCCGATTTGTTGTTGTTATTGTTACAGTGGTGTGATGACGTAGAGTTGTGTACACTGTTATTTGGTACTTCTACAGGTCTGTTACTGGTATTATGGCTCCCAAAGTCCAGGAAAACCTACGGGTGAAAGTAAAAAGAAAAGGAAGAAAAAGGGGTTTTAAAATTTTTCTGAGAAAATTGACCTTTAAAAAAAAATTTCATGGATTTTCATGTTTTTTTTTCCCTTAATATTTACGTCTAAAAGTGGGAAAAAATTCCATTACTTGGCCGGCGCGGTCCCGAGGTTGCCGATTTTGGGAACTCAACCGTTTCCCCTTCCTATGTTTTTTTATTTACCCACTTATTTTTCAAAATTTTACATAGCAGTCCCACTAAAACGTTTTTAAAAGGTGGGGGAGCGAGCCCCTTCACCCCCCCCCCCCTTAATGACCCCCTGGAACCCCCAAAATAATTTACTACCTCAACCTTACAATACCTACTAACGAGACTCAGGGCGGGAGGACTAGAATTTTACCTTTTAGGTTAGGTTATATGGAGGTTGGTGAGTACTTTTCTCCTTATTTTTTATATCTCCCCCACTTTATAATACGTTTTAGAGGTATCTGCATGGGACCTGTGAAGGTCTGGAGGAAAAAAACCACCAATAAGGGCGGAAAAGGACTCTAACCGTAGATAACAGGTAAAGTCGCCAGGACAACGTTTCTTTGTTTTTACAGACGTGTGGTGTCGTAAATACGTACATTTCTACTCCCATAGGATTTCAGGAAAGTTAGAAGAGGCTATCTGGAAAGTCTGTGTCATTTTGTGGGTCTTCATCTGCGTCAAATGAACAAATTTATAAAAATAAAACCGAGTGGGCGGCGTTGTTAACATACTTACAGTAAAGTCGCCTAGCATACAGGTGGGCACAAACCGTTAAGCCCTTAATCGTTAATAACTTTTCGTTAACGATTTAACTTTAAGTTAAACTTTGGAATCATGATCGGCTAATTAACTCGTTACTCACGTCCCCTACCACAAATTTCATAAACCGTAACATTTTTTTTATTTTATATATAAAAACAAAACACTTTTAAAAGTTTCTATTATTTTCAGATTTTCATTACGTTGTAGAGTCCTATGTAAAGATGGGAGGCATACGCTAGTGCGCGTGGCATGTCGGTGCTCATCTCCAGTGGGCATTAGCCTTAGAGCCTGTGATGGTGAGAACCCGTTTACCCCGGGACACAGGGCTAGTGTGTGACCCCGGGTTCCACAGTACCTTCCCTAAGTTACCCCAGTTACCCGTTTATCAACCCCGAAGGAAGTACAGAAACAGCTGGGTGGGCTGGTCGCCGACTTGCCTGGCCCGCGGGATCAAACAGGGCCCGCAGATTCGTAGCCAGGCACGCAGCCACTGCACCACGGTAGGCGACACCAATGCATACATTACCGTTAACTAAATGAATACATCATCAAATCGGGTATTTTCCCGATTTGATTAGTTATTTATTTAGTTACCGCTAATTTTTATTCATGGTGCTAACTCATTTATCGAAAAGAAAATATATCATGGAAAGGCTAGATAAAATTGCGTTTCTATTGAAATTTTTCATGGTAAATGTTGACCGCAAAGTTTAAATGGCGAAGATTGAAGTAATATTCTTTGTCATATGCAGCAAGTGAATGGCCAACATGCTGTACAACTGTCCTCCGCACAACTGTCCTCGTCTTCTTGACCTCTTCTTCGCGTTCCTTCCTCCGCCCCGTCTCCCTTTGTTGACCTGGAGCGGCTTCTTCGGGGCGCCAACCCTTTAAGTCATCCTCTGCGGGCTTGTATCTTTGGCCTGACAAGCTATACAAACAGCTTGTTTTTCCTTTACAGGAATCTCCGCATGTATGTCTCACGGCCTCTGTAGCTTTCCTTATTTTTCTTATGTTCTTTTGTTCTTACCATGCAACTCAGAAGCGTATCTGAGTAGCTCTGGGCCGTCCCAGCCCTCATGAGCATTTTGGCTACTTGAGAGTATCTCGTAACATTTCTTGTGCCACTCAGAAGGCAACTCAAAGTGCTCAGAGTGGCTAAGAGTAGCAAAGATTCTTTTATAAAACCACCCTGTCTAAAACAAACTACACAGACACTTTTGTTGCACTTAAGCCCCTCGCATTCTAAATGACGTGTTATGTCGTCATTTTGAGAAGTGACGTCCCCTGGTATGCAACCTATGACCTAAAAGCGTCATGCAGTCCTCTGCTGCAGAAAATATTTCGCCTAAAATCGATGACTAACAGCTATCTGCGTCAGTTTTGGGCAGTTTTCAGTAAGCTATGTATTTGGAAATATGATCTGGGCATGATCTGCCGCAGGGCATTATTTTGTAGTGCACAATGCATAACTTTGTTTGGCCTCCCGGCAGTCCTATCCTGTGGCATTGTGAGTGGCGGGCTGATTTTAAAGGCCCCCGGAACACCAGAGGTCCTGCGTTCAGTGCTGCAGCGTGCAGTCGTTAGCATTACAGAGTCTGGGTGGCATGACCTGTTCGTGCTATATATGAGGGTCCGATGCCATGTACGGAAATAGGCTATACATAATCCTGTACGTGTATAACGACTGTTCAAGCTCAGGAACGACTTAAATAGCGATTTATATCTCTTATAGCTTTAGCCTGAATGACTGACCTTTATGTTTAGGAGTAGTGGTATAGAAAGTGAAACTGTGCGGGTCTAGGACAACTGGCCGCAGCCCTATGGCCCTATGGAACTTTTGTGATAAATTGTGATAAAAGATGATAAAATTTCTTTATGAAGTACTTTATTTGAATAAAATAATAAATATACATATGGCAAAAATTCTAACGAAAGTTATGTTGTTAGTAAAATTATTATTGGGTAAAAAATAAGCATGCTAAAATTTCACAATGCTCTTATTGATTAAAAAACAGATGCCACTGCAATATCTATTGCAAGTTATGTGATGTGGCATTCCATAGATTTCAACACATTTTTGAGTCTCCAATGTACTGACAATTGCTTTCTTCTGTCATCTGCCTGTCTGTATTTCTTCAACTTGACAGGTGCTCTTGCCCTGCGATCAGCTGCTCGTAATATCGTCTCGTTCCATTCCAAGTTCATGTTGCCGTCTGGATGAGCAGCTTCTGCGTGATTGTTTGTCCCATCTTAGTCATTTCATTCATAAACGTTCATAAACGTTCCCATTACCTGTGCAAAAGTGAGCACGTCTGCCATTACCCCTTCTGTTTCTTCCTGCCAACATAGTCGTCCTCAAACCAATCATGGATGCCACCATGTCATAATGTATGCCATTATTTCACAGTTTCCAGACACGGCGTGTGTTTCCCTTTCGGAAGTTGGCTCAATATAGTCCCTAGTGTGCATTGCATTGGCATTTCTGTAAGAACTGACTGTTTTTGTAACAGCCGGCTCTCTATTGCTATTTTTTAAATGTCATTCTAAATTTTGTAGTTTTCACTCACGATTGAAATTTTCTTTTATTAATATTAGAGTATGCATATTATGATATACATTGGATACTTAACCCTTCTTGAAGTACGCTCAAGCTGATAAACAAATCATTTAAAATTTGGGGCCCTAAACTTTTGGAAAAACAAAAATTTCTTTAACGCACCTTGTCCAACATTTTCTGAGAGACGACACTATGGAACCATCTTGCTGCTCAGACCATGAATACAACGCTGATAGTCGAATTCGATTGGAAATGGTTTTCGTGAATATTTTTTTTCTATTACTTATATTATTATTTTTTAGTGAAAATGTGATGTCCCGTGGCAAATGAGCCCTTGCTGGACAGGGTGGGCTGGAGGGCAGCGGTCACTTGTTTGTATCCCATGGCAGGGATTTGACCTCTGCACCCCCCCCCCCCCCCTCTTTCTTTATGTGTATGTATTTGATTTAATGAAAGTATTACCTGTATAGTTTGTTTTTTACTCATGCACTGTAGTACACTTCCTGAGCGAAATTTTCAATTGAATAGAAGAATATTCATGTTTCTAGTCTGTCTTGGCCTGTTTATTGAGAGAGAGCGAGAGAGAGAGCAGCCCTCTTCTCACTCCCCCATTATCTGCCCCATTACCATTTTGGTTGTGTGCCCTGATTTGCAATGCTTAGCTACACTTGCCTGCATTGAGGTCACTAGCCATCACCACTCCACTCCCCACCCTGTAGAGTGTGGCGTGAGGCTCCTGTGCTGGCGCTTACTCCTTGGCTCAACCACTGGCTAGGGTGTTAGCTGAGGTGAAGCATGAAGCACCCTTCACGGAGCACTTTCCTGCTTGTGTGCTGACTGCCACCATTTTAACAGGTGCTGAGGTGAAGAGTGCCCAGGTCGGCGCCCACGCCAGGACTCTCCCGCTTCCCATTGTATAGGGAACGCTTGGTTCTCCCCGGGGCCTCCACCGGGTTCCTGCAGACCAGCTGACGCCTCCCACCACAGGGGTGCTGGCAGAAGTATGCTTGCATGGAAGGGCGTGAGGACTACACTTGTGACCATGTGGGCAAGGTGTGCTCCAGCAAAGTCTGGCATTACTGCACACGTCCTCACCCATAAACACGCAAGACAGAGCTGAGTGTGACCACTGTTGGCAAAGTGTTCACTCGTAGATGCTCTAGGAGCCCATGCTCACCCACCTGGTGAGAGAAACTTTGAGTGTCAGGAGTGTAGGCAAAAGCATTTGCCCAGAAGAGCATCTTAACAAACACAATAAGACATCCTCACACCACACTGGTAGAGAAACTTTGAGTGGTCAGGAGTGTATGAAACATTTACCCCGAAGCTATCTTAACACACCATGCTCACCCACACTGGTGAGAGAAACTTTGAGTTTCCAGCAGTGTATGAAAACATTTACCCAGAAGAGGTATCTTAACTAAACACATGCTCACCCACACTGGTGAGAGAAACTTTGAGTGTCGAGTGTAGGAAAACATTTACCCCAGAGAGCATTCTCAACCACCCCTCCACCCCCACTGGTGAGAGAACTTTGAGTGTCGGAGTGTAGGAAACATTTACCCGAAGCAGTCTTAACACCCACTCCTCACCCACACTGGTGAGAGAAACTTTGAGTGTCAGGAGTGTAGGAAAACATTTACCCACAAGAGCGTCGTAAAACGCACAAATGCTCACACACCACTGGTGAGAGCAACTTGAGTGTCAAGGAGTGTAGGAAAATTACCCAGAAGGGCGTCTTAACACACACATCCTCACCCATACTGTGTGAGAGAAGCGTTGAGTGCAGGAGTGTAGAAAACATTACTCAGAAGAGCAATCTTAACACACACATGCTCACCACACACTGGTGAGAGAACTTTGAGTGCCAGAGTGTGGGAAAACGTTTACCTCGCAGAGCAATCTTAACACACACATGCTCACAACACACACACTGGTGAGGGAAGTACAAGTGTGATATTTGCGGCAAGTGGTTTTACACTCCAAGATCCGTGTTGCCAGGCTATCCAGACACACCCTGTAGAGGAGGGAGTGTCTGTGTGTGGGTTTTGTGCTTGTGGTGGTGGGTGAAGGGCTTGCCAGGCATATACAACGCCACTTGTGAGGTGTTAAAATAATCACTAAAGCCGCCCTTCATGAATTTGTGTTTCAATGTTTATTTCACAGATTGCAGAGGGAAAATGAAAAGGAGAGATGGAAGAGGTTATAATAAGAAGTGGTTCAGGAGTTATATAATAAAGTTTATTATAATATATAATAAGGTTTTCAACATGCATCGCCATGAACCGACTTAGAGAGAAATACAGTATGTATTATCCTCTTGCCTCTCTCCTCTCCTCTTCTTTTTCATTGGCACTTCCTCCTCCATCTTCCTCCAGAAAGATATCTTAGTAATGAAATAATTAATAAAACAATTTCCCCATTATGATTATTATTGTTTATATATTTTGCCACTACAAGTTTGTTATATATTTGTTTTTATGCTTTAAATGATAAAAGTCTAGAAAGTAAGAGAGAGAGAGAGAGAATAATTCAGCAGATTTAACGACCACATAAGCAAAGTATGTACCGCTTATACCGGCGTTCTCTCGCCGTACTCTCACCTCGGCGTTATCCCTCTCGTTCCACGTGTGACCTGCCTTCCTTCAAGAAGCCTTACCCTACCCTACCTTATACCCTATCCTAGCCTTCCCTACCCTTATAGAAGCAAGAAGACCATTCCTTCAAATTCAGCTGCCCCTTCTACTTCTTCGTAATCTAACGGATTATCGCATATACCGGATCACCCTCCCGCCCAAATTGTCCCTGTTATAGCGAGGTTTACTGTGTATTTGCATGAACGAGACCCTAGTGTAACATTAAGCTGAAAAAATTAATACTAGAATACAGACCACAACTATATGGTCACTGGTTGAGATTCCAGCCAGAAAAACAATGAAGTGTTTGCATAAAAGTGTATAAGTAGGTTACTGTAGGTAGTTTATGTAAGTAGCAGTAAATATAGGAGTGGGAAAGGGTACGTTTTTGATGCGTTATTGGGGAGCCAAGATCCTGAATTGCACTTTTATTATTTTACTCGCTTATTTTTCTCATTTCTCACTTTCTTTAAATTTTCTCACTTATTTCACTATTTTGTATTTCCTCACTATCTTTTTTATCTCACTATCTTTTATCTCTATCTTTTTATCACTATCTTTTATCTTACTAATTTTTATCTATCTTTTAATTTCACTATATATTTATCTTCACTATCGGTCCTGCTGAGTGTGGCTATGGGTTGTTGTGTGGCTGGCAGTGATGTGTGATGTGGTGTGGCTGGAGTGATATGGGGTAGGTGTGGCTGGCAGTGATGGTGTGATGTGGTGTGGCTGGGAGTGATATGGGTGGTGTGGCTGGCAGTGATGTTGATGTGGTGTGGCTGCAGTGATGTGTGATGTGGTGTGGCTGGCAGTTGATATGGGTGGTGTTGTCTGGAGTGATATTCGTGGTGTGTCTGGCAAGTGATGTGTGGATGTGGTGTGGCAGGAGTGATATGGGTGGTGTGGGCTGGCAGTGATTGTGATGTGGTGTGACCTGGCAGTGTATGGGTGGTGTGGCTGGTGTGATGTGTGATGTGGTGTGGCTGGGTGTGATGTGTGCATGTGGTGTGGCTGGGAGTGATATGGGTGGTGTGGCTGGCAGTGATGTGTGTGTGGTGTGCTGGCAGTGATGTGGTGATGTGGTGTGGCATGGCAGTGATATTGGGTGGTGTGGCTGGGAGTGATATGGGTTGGTGTGGCTGGCAGTGATGTGGTCATGTTGTGTGGCAGGGAGTGGATCTGGTGGTGGTGGGCTGGCAGTGAATGTGTGATGTGGTGTGACTGGCAGTGATATGGGTGGTGTGTCTGGGTGTGATGTTTGATGTGGTGTGGGGGCTGGGTGGTGTGTGTGTGTGGTGTGCTGGGGAGTGATATGGGTGGTGTGGCTGGCCGTGATGGGGTGATGTGGTGTGGCTGGAGTGATAGGAGTGGCGTGGCTGGGTGTGAATGTGGTGTGGATGGATGAGCATGGGTGGTGTGTATGAGTGTGATGTGTGATGTGGTGTGGCTGGCAGTGGATATGGGTGGTGTGGCTGGTGTGATGTGGTGTGCTGAGTGGATATGGGGGTGGTGTGGCTGGGTCGATGTGTGATGTGGTGTTTGCTGGAGAGTGATATGGGTGGGTGGCTGGAGTGTGATGTGGTGGTGGCTGGCAGGCTGTTGATGTGTGTGTGGCTGGGAGTGATATGGTGTGTGGCTGTCAGTGATGGGTGATGTGGTTTGGCTGGATTGATGTTTGAATGTTGTTTGCTGGCGCGGATATGGGTGTGGCTGGCATGCTGTGTGATGTGGTGTGGCTGAGGAGTGATATGGTTGGTGTGGCTGGTGTGATGTGTGATGGGGTTGGGGTGTGGCTGGGAGTGATAGGGTGGTGTGTCTGGTGTGATGCTGTTTGGCTGTGTGTGTGTGTGATGTGGGTGTGGCTGAGAGTGAGTATGGTGGTGTGGCTAGCAGTGATGTGTGGCTGGAGTGATATGGTGGTGTGGCTGGGTGTGATGTGTTGATAGTGGTGTGGCTGGCAGTTATACGGGGTGGGTGTGGCTGGCAGTGATGTGGATGTTTTTTGTTTTGTTGTTGTTGTGTGAGGCTGTGATGTCGAAATCGAAGATATTCGCCATGGGTCAGCCGTGATTTCACAGTCGGGAAGTTTGATTTTTCTTCCTCAGAAGGCACGGTGAGGCGGATGACGGCGGTGCGTCGTGATGGTGGCGGCAGCGGCGGCCAGCAGGGTGGTCAGGTCAAGAGTTGGTGACAGTTCAGGCGATGATTTGCCACGTAGAAAAGTTGTCGAGGGAGTGGAAGCGAGGACCTGCAGCAGGAAGTGGTCAGACTCCGGGGACGTTTCCTAGCACCAGGGGCATAGTACGGTCCGGGCGTGAGCTGCAGACGATGCGTTGTGCTCTGAGTGGTTTGTGTGCTGATCCTCAGGCGGGTGAGGGCGACCATCCAAGACGCGGGACGTTTGTCTATCCACCTGCGGGGAGGAGTCTGTACGGTATTGACCCATGAGGTGGCACGAAGGGCGTCCGACGAGCGACCTATCCCAGGCGAGCGGCAGACATTAGAACTGAACGCTTGGCGGTGGAGAGCGCAGCGGGAGGGGGTGTGTTTACCTCCGAGAGTGCCATCTTTGGCAGCCATCCAGCTACCTCGTTGCCCCGGATATTGCAGTGGGAAGGCACACTGCAAGGTGATCTTCCAGCACACTGAGCTCTGAGGGAGAGGAGTAGCCGTTGCAGGGAGTGAACCATGGCTGTGGAGGAAGCCGGGCGACGGGAGAGGAGAAGATGGAGGGAGGAGAGAGAGTCTGTGTAGATCACAACTCTGGCTGGGGCGTAGGTGGTGTTCAGGTAAGACACAGCCTGGCGAATGGCGAAGAGTTCTGCCGTCAGAACGTCCGTTTCAGGGGGCAGCCGCCACGTCCTGCAGATGTTGGGGCGAGGGTCATAGACGGCAGCGCCTGTAGACGGAATGGTGGGGGAGTGAGAGCCGTCAGTGAAGATCTTAAGGTGGTTGTGGTAGAGTGACATGTCGAGTTGACGGAATAAAGGAGCTGCCAGGACGCTAGCTAAGTTTTTGGGAGGAAGATCTGGGATAGTCAGGGCAACCAACGGGGAAATGTCCAGCCAGGATGGGACCGGGGAGTGTGGGCTGATGGGCTGTGTAGGAGGTGGTGGCAGGTTCAGCACAGAGTGGGCCAGCAGTGCACGGACCAGTAGAGGCTGACGGGCTCCAGGAAGCCAGACTGGAGTGTGAGGATCCACACCGGAGTTGGCATAGAGAGTGGCGAGGGGGTGGGATGGTGGGAGGGACATGGGGCCAGATGCTGAGAGTGAGCTAGGGCGCCCTATCCACTAGGGCGCCTGTGGTAAGGCGAAACGCCCTCCCACCGCAATGCTCAGTCGAGATTGCTGCCTTAGTGGCACCGCTAAAGGCGCTGAAAACTAAGGCATGGTCAGACCCTGACTTAGTGAGCTGCTGTGGGCCTTTGACAGACATTCATCTTCTGTTTATAAAGCAAATACAGCCTTGTTTCAGTTCCTACAACGTAACAATTGGTGTTTACGTATTAATAGTGTTGCAAGGTGTGTATGAATTGATCGTGCAAGACTAATGCGGCATTATAGGGTGTTATATGCTGGTGATAAGAAATGTTGTGTTGTGTGTTGGTTAGGGGCGGGCGGCGGGCGGCAGGTGCTCCGCCCGCACTAAAATGTTGTACTATTATACGATATTATCATACTACCAGATGATATTTAGGACAGCTGAACATACCATCATCTTCACGAGACATTAGTGCATATCATGAATGTATAAAAATTGCAGTAAACTATACCTATAATGAGATAATGAGAGCCAAATGAAATCGTGTATAAACTTTTTTTTCACCTTTTTTTATTCATCTTCTCCTTATTCCTGGAATGTTGCTTGTCATTAAATTTTCACTCACTGTCCCGGAATCGGCACACCTTAACGATTATCATGGTGTATGGCACGTCCCAATGCAAAAATATATAAGTGGTCAAAACCTGCGTTGAACGTCAAACTTGTGATGAAACAGCTTTTGGCGGGGGAGAGCGGTGTATCCTTGCCATAAGTGCTTGGTTAGGGGGGGAGGGACAACATTCCTTGCTTCAGCAGAGACGTGTTCAAGCCTTGTGATTGGTCGAAGCTGCCTAAGCAGCGCTCAGATAGGCAACGTGATTGGCTAGTAGGATTCTCAGACCACGCCCACGCCATAGGCTTTGGAGGTGTAAGGCAGTGCAAAAGCGCCTGAACTTTCGACTGTACATGGGCTTTAGTCGGTGCCTTAGCCGGGCCGTTACAAAAGCGCCTGAAGACGGGTAAGGCGCTCTTTTCGCCTTACCTCTATGGCACTTCTCAGCATCTCCCCCATGATGTGGTGGTACTGGCTACATAGGATCTCCCTCCTGTGTACCTGCAACGGGGGGATACCGCTCTCTGCGTGTAGGGCGATGACAGGTGAGGACCTCATTGCCCCCATGGAGATCCTCAGGGCCGCATTTTGCAGGATGTCCAGTTTACTGAGGGTGGAAAGGGCCGCTGAGCCATAAATGCAGCTGCCATAGGACACCTTAGATCTGATGGCCGCCTGGTAGTAGTGCAAAAGGAGGTCACGACTGGCCCCGCCAGTCGGACACCAGCCACCCGCTTTCATGATGTTGACGGCGCCTGTTGGCAGGTGGTACGGAGGTACTCAATATGATGACCAAGGTCAGGCGGGGACCATCCAGCCGCATACCGAGGAAGGTGTGGGACACTTGTGTAAGGCACCGGGGAGCCACTAAGGGTGACAGTGGGTGGAGAGCGGACAGGCTTGAGGGTGAAGCACATAAGGGAGCTTTTGGGAGCATTAATTGAGAGACCCCATGTCCTCACGGCCAGTCAGTTAGTGTATCCGCTGCCTCCTGCAAGCATAGCTGTGCCTGGGCCTGAGTGTTGTGCTCTGCTGATGATGGTAAATGTCGTCTGCATAGATAAGAAGGTGAGAGTGGGGAGGAATGTGGAGGTCTGAGAGGAGGACATTGAACAGCAAAGGGCTGAGGATGGAACCCTGCGGCACTCCTCTCTGCATTGGACGGAAGGAGAGGTGGAGGCACCAACCGCAACCTGAAAAGACCGGCCTGACAAGAATGACCGGAGCCAGGCGAGGGTGGGTCCCGTGATTCCCATGGAAGCCAACTTACGGAGGATGCCTTCGTGAGACGCAGAGTCAAATGCTCCCTCTAGATCTACAAAGAGGGAGGTCATGACCTCCCTACCCCCGGTAAGTGTCGCAGATGTGATACTCCAGCTGCGCCAGGACATCTAGGGTGCTCCTGCGGGGGCCTGAAGCCACACTGATGACCTCTCTCAGGAGATGGCCATCCTCCAGCCACCAGGATAGGCGAGTGGCCACCAGTCGCTCCAGGAGCTTACCCACGCAGGAGAGGAGAGCGATAGGGCGGTATGTGGACGGGAGTGTGGGGTCCTTCCGGTTTGGGTATAGGTAGCAGGGTGGAGGATTTCCAGTACGTAGGAAAGACGCCCCGAAGCCAACTGGTGTTGAAGAGGGAGAGTGCCGTGGACTTCAAGGGAGGTGTCATGTGAGCAGGAACTCATACGGCACATTATCCCGGCCCGCAGTTTTTCCCTGGTCTTAAGGTGGACAAGGCCCGGTCCATCTCAATCAGTCGTGAAAGGACTGGTGAGTGCCGGGATGCCAGGGGAGGCAACAGCAGTATTTATTGCCGCATTAATGGTAAGGGATGACGCGAGAGGAGACCGGAGACCAATCTTGTCCTGATAGTGTGCGGCAAGCATGCAGCCTTCTGCGGGTCATCTAGGAGGGGGTTGGCACCATCCTTCAGGCGCAGTGAGAGGCGGTTGTTTTTTTCCCTCCATGGAGTGGAAAAAATCCCACGTACGCTTTTGGAGGAGGATGGAGAGAGGGAAGCGCAGTGGGAGCCCCACGCCTTCCTCTGGGGCAAGGAGGATGGTCCTGGCACATATGGCATCGAGTCTATGATATTGAGCCCCAAGCTGTAGTGTGGTGCCTTCGACGCCATAGGTTCCATGCCCTCCTACGGGCCTTGACTGCCTGGGCGCAGTCGTCGTTCCACCAAAGATTTGCCCGACGGCGAGGGGCGCGACGCGTCGAGAGATGGAAGCACGCCTTTCCCGCGTCCTCCAGGAATGTGGAAAGGGAGGCAGGCGGCGTCCTCCAGGGGAAGGAGGAGAGATCCGTGTGGGTCGTGGAGTGCCGCCTCGTAGAGGGCCAGCCGGAAGGCGTGAGTTTCCAGCGAGGCAGGCAACCGGGGTGAGGCCTGGCAGTGACGGCAGGGAAGGAGGCGAGGAGGGGAAGGTGGTCACTCCCCATGTAAGGGCCAGTGGTGACGGTCATGGCACTGAAGGCTGGGTCCGCCAAGGAATAGGTCCAATACAGAAGTGGCACCCGTGTGGGGATGGTAACGGGTAGGCAGACCCGGGGGTGAAAGAAGGGACAGGCGAGGCGAGTCAAGGATGAGCTGAAAGAGCGCCCTCCGGAGGTGTTGGTGAGGTGGAGAGGGAGGTCAGGTTCCCAGCACCTGTGATGGCATTAAAGTTCACCCATGATGACAACAGGCGGAGGAAGGAGGGAAAAGTAGTGAGTCAGTTCCCGGTATGTGGCACCATCAGCGTTATAGCAGACCGCTACGGAAACTCACCCTGTTGCGTAGCAACCCTGGCTGCGGGACCACTTCGAGGTGGCCGTGCTGCCACTGTGGGAGGGCAAGGGGGGATAGGTCAGGGAGTCGTGAATTGCAAGGAGGACGCCACCTCCACGCCCCTGGGTCTGTCCTTCCGGATGATGGTGTAGCCGGTTAGGTTGAGGGAGAGGTGGGGGGAGAGCACGTCTCACACAACCCAACCACCGCAGGTTAAAGTTTCCCCCAAGTAGTCTTGAACTCGGGGGTCTTCCTGAGCAGGGAACGGGCATTCCACAGGAGAAGGGAGAGGCCTAGCACTGAGGAAAACGTTGAGGACGGAGGAGAGTGCTGGCCAAAGACTGGGCTAGTATGGCAGGGACTGACGAGCCCTGGTGGTAAAGGCGGTAAGCTTCCATGAGAAGGGTTGAATATCTGCGGCATGACGTTGTGTCTTGTCATGGACGGAACAGGATGCGGAGGGGGTCGCAATTGAGGCGTGTTGGGCGGTGGGGGTGGCCCAGGAAGGCGTTTGGGGCCGAGAAGCAGCACGGGGGGCAGAGGAGGCAGGCACGGCATCATCCCGAGAGAGGAAGGACGGCGGATGGTGGACTTCCGCCTCTGACGTGAAGTGGGTGGGGTCCCCAGGGGAGGCAGGAGAATATGAACCCCCAGCAGGCGCCATGGGTGCAGCCGGCTGGCGGGGCGATCGTACATAGCGTCTGGGTCTCGGGGAACGGGCCGCGAGGAAAGGAGGAGAAGGGGGAAGAGGGTCCCGGGGAGGGTCATCATCCTCCGTTAGGTCCTGTAAGACAGTGTACCTGTTCCCCGTGGCAACAGAGGAATAAGCGATATCGGGGTGGACGGCCCTGGGTGGTGATGCAGCCATAGGGGATGGCATAGTGGGAGGTCGTGATGGAGGAGGTGGGCGGAATGTCGGGAGTGGGAGGAGCCGCAGACGACTGTTGATGTCAGGAAGGGGCATCCCTTCCTGGACCAGCCTGCCGTACAGTTGTTGGGCCTCCTGGTTGAAAGGGCAGTGGGCAGACCTGGGGCCATGATGCCCCCCACACTGAAAACAGCGGAAGGGCCTGTCACAGGCAACTTCCGCCCCTTGGCTCAGATGGGGGCCGCTGCAGCGGCCGCAGCGCACGGAAGATCGGCAGGTGTTGATGGAGTGGCCAACCTTTAGACAGGCAGGGCAACGGAGGATCGGGAGCAGGTAGGGCTGTGGCCAGAACACCAGCTGGCCAATGCACACCCTTGATGGTAAGGAACCTGTCACCTTGAGACGGATCCACCTACCCATGGTGGAGCGGGGCAGGCTTCGGGGGGGGATCCACGAGACCTCCTCGATGTCACTGCCGTCCAGGGCCCTCAGGGTACTGCGGATCTCCTCAAGGTCCTTAATTTCCTCAGAGAGGGGACCCACATTCCCATACTGCGCCAGGGCACCGGCCCTCTCGGTACGGCGGCAAGTAACTTGCCAGTCCCCTAGGGTGAAGGTGACGTCCTGTAGGATGGGCACCTTGGGGATGACACTCTCCCACAGCGCCACCACCAAGGCTGATCCATTACCTAGGGAGCGGGTCTCCCCCTCAATGATGTACTTGCCCAACGGGCTGGTATGAAGTGCATGAGAGACCCGGCCGGGGTGAGAGAAAACACGGGCGCCATTACAGGCCCGGAGCAGGAAAGTAACCTTAGTTTGTGTGTCCGGGGGATGCTGCGGCTCCAGGGGCAGCTGCAGTGGATCCTGGGGCAGCTGCAGTGGATCCTGGGGCAGCTGCTGCTGGACCCGGGGCTGCTGCTGCTGCTCTTGGGGCTGCTGCTGCTGCTCTTGGGGCTGCTGCTGTTGTTCCTGAGTGGAGCGGGGGGCTTTCCGGGCTTCCCTGGGCGGGGAGGGCGGGCCGCGCTTGTTGGAGAGAGCAGGGAATTCCTGGTCTACGTCCATGTCGCCCCGAAACCCAGGCAAAGACCCAGGCATGGCGGCGGCCAAGGCCGCCGAAGGACGGCAGGACCAGGAACACAGTGGACGGGGAGAAGGCACTAAACCTAAGGTTTAACGAGCCGGCAGGGGGCGCGCGCACCCCAACCCAACCGGTGCCGGTGAAATGTCTAGTCCACAGAGCGACACGTCCTAACCCGACGGTGGTCCACGAGCTAGTCTCGATGTGTGATGTGGTGTGGCTGGCAGTGATGTGTGATGTGGTGTGGCTGGGAGTGATATAGTATAGACAGATCGAGAGTGAGACAGACGGATCGACAGACAGACAGACAGAGATAGATAGACAGACAGACAGAGACATGTAGACAGACAGAGACAGACAGACAGACAGCCAGAGGGAGACAGATCGAGAGACAGACAGAGAGAGTCGCAACTCGTGCTCGTGCTCGCGCCTTCCCACAGCCACGCTGAGCCACCAAGATGGCGAACCCACAACAAATAGACGTCGACAATAGTTACAATTCGGACGATGACGACGTAGTTATCATCGAAGACACCACAATACCTAACGAGTGAGTACTATCATACACTCCCACACCTTTATTTGCGTAGTTAACCTTGTGTCACCTTTAATTAAGGGTCTATTAAGGGTTATGTAAAGACGTGTTTGTAGCTCCATATTTCAGGGTGTTTTGGCGCGAGAGATCTCTCTCGGTGGCCACGGTTTTGGTGGGTTTCTGTGGGAATGATGGGTTTTTTTGTGGGATTTTGGTGGTTTTGTTGGATTTTGGTGATATGTGTTGAAGGAATTGTCCGAATTGACTTTTTGTGACGTTATTTTTTTTTTCTTTGTAATGTTTTTTTAATTGGTATTATTTTACACTAGGACCAGAAGGGGTGTTGTCAGGGTTATAATGGACGAGAGTTTCGCGGTCGTTTTCAGAGACACCAGCTATTTTTTTTTGGCCTACAATAGGTGCTTGTTCTAATGGTGATAGTTTAATTTTGCGACAAAAAGAAAAAAAAGTATACTTTGTAGTCAGTTCGTACCCAAGTTGTTTCGGTCAATTTCTACGGTAGCGCTTGCCCATACTCTCCCCCTTCCCCCAAACAACGCACACACGCACACACACATATACAGACACAGGAAACTCCGTAGTGTAAGGGTTAGCACGCTCGGCACAAAACCCGAGGAGCCCCGGGGTTCGATCCCCGGGCGGAGCGAAGACAGACGGGCGGTCTTCTTAAAACCCGAGCCCCTGTCCACCCAGCAGAGAATGGTACCGGGTGTTACCCGGGGGGTTTGTCCCGCCTCCCGGGTGGGCTTCCCCCAACACTAACCACTAAGCAGGAATGATGAAATAAATGTTGATATAGGAGGGGGCCCCACACGAGCCTTGCTCAGGCTCTGTAAAATACAGCAGTTTAAATACACACACACACACAACACACACACACCACACACACCACACACACACAACACACACACACACACACACACACAAGTCCATCATCTCCAGATTACATGGAAGAAATTCTACCGTAGATAACAGTAAAGTCGCCAGGACAACTTTTTTTTCTGTTTACCGCCGTGTGGTGGCGTTAATAGTTACATTTCTACATCCATGATTTCAGGACAGTTAGAAGGGGCTATCTGGAGAGTCTGTGTCATTTTGTGTCTTCATCCGTGTCATAGTAGAGCTATAAATGAACAAATTACAAAAATATCACCCGAGTGGCGACCAACAATAAGGTCGCCATCTAGTGTTTATTTACTGAGTGTCGTACCGCTGTCGTCGTCGCCCGAAAAAAAACGCGTAGTGAAATTGTAAACCGTCTATACTTGCAGCTACAAAGCATAAAACAACGCTGAAACAGTAGATTATACAGTCATGATATAAACTACTGTGTATCATCTTCAGTGGCACAGACACAGCAGTAGTAATGCTATAATTCGTAATGTATGGCGCCTGGCGACATTAGTGCAGGTGGCGACTTTACTGTTATCTACGGTAGTGACCAAATATGGCATGGAACGAAAAAATAACGTTATTTAACCGGTTACAGGGATTTCAAAATAGCGTTTTTGCTCCGGAACAGTAAATATGATAACGTTTTCGTTTCCGTTTTTGTTCCGAGCATAATTTCGTTCGTTTCGGTTTTGGTTTTTGTTCCGTTGAAGCGTTTCCAAGCCGTGCTTAAGAGTGTTCTCTTTGTTAGGACCACAGCAGAACAATCTGGACACTTTAATCTCAGTGCATCAGTTGTTACATGCCAGCCTAATCCTAGCACTGATTGGACCTCTGGTGGCGTATAATTAAGGAAATCCTTCCTGATTATCCCTGACCACTATCTGATTTCTGAGACACTGACTATTATTTCCTGGCAAAGTTTAAGGGTTTTTTCTGATGGACGTACATTGTTATCAATGGAAACGGTCACCTTAGGATTTGTTTGATGAAAAAAAGAAAAATGCTTGGGGTTTCCGGGAAATATAAATACATCCATGTGAAGAAAAAAACACTTTTAGGCGAGGAGAAACTAGTCAGTGTCTCAGAAAATGACCGCGCAGTCCTCGTCCATTTTCACCATGAAAAACAAAGAGTTTATTGGAGCATTTGCCCATATACTATAATAATCACTTACAATATTTTGAGCTTTACATTCTTATTCATGAACAACTATGTTGCAGTCAACTCTATAGTATTTGTATCGCAAATGTTTGGCTTGTGTAAATCCCTGCTCTCTGGTTAGTAGGAATTAGGTCAAATAAATTGGTTAGTTAACGTTGTTGGGAGTCCAGGTTAGGTTTAATGTCCTTTGTGTTATTAGTTTTATAATGATAGTGCTTTATGGAATCATACACGCTATCTCTAATACTCAGACTTATCTTTTGTAATGAAATATGCTAATACATCTTTACATAGTGTTTCCTGCAAGTGGCTCCTACTCTGCATAGACCCCAACAAATATTACCTTATTCCCCATTAGCCAAAACACTGCTACATTTCCAGTTTGACACCGAATTCACTTTGGTGGACGAAACTATTTTTTTCTGGTGAGTTTTGAATCAATCTTGTGACCGTTTCTGTCGCAAATAAAGTGATAACACTTGCTGAAATGTGTCTTATACTACTTTGTGATAGGGTCTGCAATGTTTTGCGCTGATTATTGTTTTGGCTCCTATCAAGCTTCTTGTGTTTTTGTCGCAGAAACCAATCGCGTCAAAAAACGGTCTTCGTATCCAAGACGGTGCTTGGACGACAAAAACACGGCTTTATTCATATACTCTGCAGGGCTATAGCTTTGCCTGACAAGCTATACAAAAAGCTTGTTTTTCCTTAACAGGAACTACCGCGTGTAGGTCTCACGGCCTCTTGTAGCTTCCTTATGTTCTTATGTTCTTACTCATGGCAACTCAGAAGCGTCATCTGAGTAGCTCTGGGCCGGTCCCGCCACTCATAGCATTTTGGCCACTTGAGAGTGTCTCATAAAAATTCTTTGCCACTCAGAGTGGCTAAGAGTAGCAAAGATTCTTTATAAAAACCACCCCTGATCTAAAACAAACTACACAGACGCTTTTGCACTCAAGTGCTTTTCATATTCAACGAAAATAGTTTCTGGAAATATTTTTTCTATTAATTATATTAGTTATTTTTTAAAGTGAAAATGTGATGTCTGTGGCAAATGAGCCCTTATGGACAGGTGGGCTGGAGGGCAGCGGTCACTTGTCTGTATCCCATGGCAGGGATTGACTTCTGCCCCCCCCCCCCTCTTTCTTTATGTGTATGTATTGATTTAATGGAAAGTATTTACTGTATAGTTTTGTTTTTACTTATGCACTGTATGTACACATTCCTGAGCAAATTTCAATTGAATAGAAGAATATTCATGTTTCATATTCTGTTCTTGCTTGTTTATTGAAGAGAGCGAGGAGAGAGCCGCCCCTCTCTCTCACTCCCCCATTATCTGCCCATTACCCATTATTTGGTTGTGCCTGATGTGCAAGGCTTAGCTACACTTGCCTGCATTGAAGGTCACTAGCCACTCACCACTCCACTCCTCCACCCTGTAGAGTGGTGGCGTGAGGCTCCTGTGTGGCCTTACTCCTTGGCTGCAAACACTGGCTGGGTGTTAGCTGGAGGGTGAAGCAGGGAAACACCCTTTAAGGAAGCCCCTTGCCTGCTTGTGTGCTGATGGGCCCCCAATGTTACGGTGCTGAGGTGAAGAGTCCAGGTCGGCGCCCACGCCAGGACTCCTCCCGGCTTCCCTTGTATTAGGGAACGCTTGGTCATTTTCCCGGGGCCTCCACCGGGTTTTCCCGCAGGACCAGCTGACGCCTCCCCCCACAGGGGTGCTGGCAGAAGTAGTTTCTGCAATGGAGGGCGTGAGGACCTACACTTGTTACCACTGTGGCAAAGTGTGCTCCAGCAAGCATGGCATTACTGCACACGTCCTCACCCATACACGCAAGACAGAGCTGAGGGGTGACCACTGTGGCAAAGTGTTCACCTCGTAAAGATGCTCTTAGGAAGCCACATGCTCACCCACACTGTGAGGGGAAACTTGAATGCCAGGGGTTGGAAAACATTTACCACAAAGAGCAATCTTAACACACACATGCTCACCCCCACACTGGGGAGAGAAACTTTGGTGCCAGGAGTGTAGGAAAACATTTGCCCTCAAGAGCATCTTAACAAACACATCCTCACCCCCACTGGTGAGAGAAACTTTGAGTGTCAGGATGTAGGAAAACATTTACCCCCCAAGAGCAGTCTTAAAAGACACATGCTCCCCCCACACTGGTGAGAGAAACTTTGAGTGTCAGGAGTGTAGGAAAACATTTCCCACAAGGCAGTCTTAACAGACACATGCTCACCCACACTGGTGAGAGAAACTTTTAGTGTCAGGAGTGTAGGGAAACATTTACCCAGAAGGGCAATCTTAACACACACATCCTCACCCACACTGGTGAGAGAAACTTTGAGTGCCAGGAGTGTAGGAACAAATTTACCCAGAAGGGCAATCTTAACACACACATCCTCACCCACACTGGTGAGAGAAACTTTGAGTGCCAGGAGTGTGGGAAAACATTTACTCAGAAGAGCAATCTTAACAAACACATGCTCACCCACACTGGTGAGAGAAACTTTGAGTGCCAGGAGTGTGGGAAAACATTTACTCAGAAGAGCAATCTTAACACACACATGCTCACCCACACTGGTGAGAGAAACTTTGAGTGCCAGGAGTGTAGGAAAACATTTGCCAACAAGAGCGATCTTAACAGACACATCCTCACCCACACTGGTGAGAGAAACTTTGAGTGCCAGGAGTGTAGGAAAACATTT
The DNA here is from genome assembly GCA_016584305.1 of Chionoecetes opilio. Lineage (NCBI taxonomy): Eukaryota > Metazoa > Arthropoda > Malacostraca > Decapoda > Majidae > Chionoecetes > Chionoecetes opilio. The sequence continues at coordinate 184,781 of JACEEZ010010869.1, forward strand.
ACCCGCAAGAGCAATCTTAACACACACATGCTCACCCACACTGGTGAGAGGAAGTACAAGTGTGATATTTGCGGCAAGTGTTTTCCTACCAAGAGTCGTGTTGCCAGGCATATCCAGACACACCTGTGAGGAGGGAGTGGCTGTGTGTGGGTTGTGCTTGTGGTGGTGGGTGAGGGCCTTGCCAGGCATATACAACTCCACTTGTGAGGTGTTAAAGTAATCGTCCAGACCATTTCATCATTCCTGATTTAATGCAGTCAAAATATAGCCATGATCGAGTATATCAAGAATATGTTGTCACATTTTGCATCCAGTCACCCGTTTTTAAATGATCCCATTCAAAATCTTAAATTCCCCGTGCTCTCAAAACACAACTGTTTTATCACAGACGACGCACCATGGGTCGGGGACGTCACAACACGGAGCCTCCCCGTACCCCCCTGATACATATGCCGGAGATCTGAGAAAAATGTAGTACATGGGAATTTTGGGTGTTTCTGATATATTTTTTGTGCGATGTGGCATGTACTTGCATCCTGTGTGGGTGCAGCGTGGGGGCTGTGCCTTTACCGAGAGCTTAGCACCCATTTGCAAACTGTGGGGCGACGATAAAATGTGTGCAGATGTGTGCAGCGGCGGCAAGCGGCGGGGGTCGGCGGGTAGTAGCAAGGCCACCGAGATGAGAGGGCTGAAGTAAACCCCGGCTACACCAGCCGCTCCCCGTCGCTCCAAAGGTCTGCACCCCAATTTTCGTCGCCGTGTGGGTTGTGAATGGGTGCTAAGCTCTCTGGAATGGCACGCTTTCTTGCCGTGCCCCCTGCAGGATGCAAGTATGGTGCCGTGTCGCACAAAAAATATACCCGAAGCACCCAAAATTCCCAAGTACACATTTTTCCCTCAGAAATCTCCGTGTGTCTGTGTCGGGCGGGGCTGGGAGGCTTACCTCTTGTGTCGTCGCCAGCAAATTTCGCGCCACGGCTGGAATGTGGCTGTTGTTTTTTTCCCGCGCTTTTTACAAAATCATGTTTTTAGGGAAATAAGGCGTGCAAATGAATAATTTTTTTGTGGATTAGGTATTTTGAATGAACATTCAACATAATTATGCAAAGAAAAAATGGGTCTGGACGATTACTTTTAAAAATATCAATAAAGCCACTTCATGAATAATTGTGTTCAATGTTTTATTTCACAGATTGCAGAGGGAAAATGAAAAAGAGAGATGGAGAGAGGGTTATAATAAGAAGTGTGTCAGGAGGTTATATAATAATAGGTTATATAATATATAATAGGTCAAAATGCATCGCCATGAACAGACTAGAAGAGAAAAACAGTATTATTATCACTCTTCCTCCTCCTCCTCTTCTTTTTCATTGGCACTTCCTCCTCCTCTTCCTCCCGAAAGTAATATTAGTAATGAAAGAATTATAAAACAATTTTCCCCATTATGATTATTATTGTTATATATTTCTGCCACTACAAGTTTGTTATTAAATTTTTTTTATGCTTTTAATGAAAAAAGTAAAGAAAGTAAGAGAGAGAGAGAAAAATTTGCCAGTTTTTAAAACGACACATAAGCAAAGTATTTTACCGCATACCGTGGGTTTTTTCCCTCGCCGTAGTCCACTGCTTTTACCCCCGTTCCACGTGTGCCCTCCCTCCCTCCCTACCTTCAAGAACCCTTACCCTCCCCTACCTTACCCTATCCCCTTTTCCCCTCCCCTTTAGAAGCAAGAAGACCTTTCCCTTTAAAAATTCAGCGCCCCTTCTACTTCTTCGGATATATCGGATTATCGATAAGGGATCCCCCTCCCCCCAAATTGTCCGTTTAGCGAGGTTTACTGTGTATTGCAGGAAACCCGGACCTAGTAGTCATTAAGCTGAAAAAAGTAAATACATAGAATACGACCCCAACTTATGTCAGGGGTTTGAGATTCCCACCCGAAAAACAATAAGTTTTTGCCATAAAAGTGTAGTAAGTGGGTTTACTGTAGGTAGTAGGTAATAAGCAGAAAGTAGTATAGTAAGTATAGGAGTGGGAAAGTAACGTTTGAGGCAGTAGTGTGGAGACCAGACCTAATTGCATTTTTTTTTTTATTTCACTCACCATTTTTTACCCTTATTTTTTTATTATTTTTAATCAAATCTTACTCTATCTTTTACCCCAATCTTATACTATCTTTTTTTTTTTTTTATCTCATATTTTTTTTCTCTAATTAAAACTTTATCTTTCTTTTTAGTCACATCTTTATTCTACTTTTTTTTCCCCCTTTTTTTTTTTTTTAAATCATTTGTTATCTCATCTTTTATCTCACTATCTTTTTATCTACTTTTTATTCACTATCTTTTTATTCCCTTATTTTTTATCCCCAAACTATCTTTTTTATCTATTTTTTTATCTTCTTTTTATTCACTATCTTTTTATCTCCATTTTTTATCTATATCTTTTTATCTCACTATTTTTATCTCACTATCTTTTTGTCTCACATCTTTTTATCTATTTTTAATCTCACTATTTTTTATCTCATCTCACTATCTTTTATCCTTTATCTCACATTTTTAAAATTCCCACATTTTTAACCCCTCACTATCTTTTTTCGCACATCTTTTTATCTATTTTTTATCTCATATCTTTATATCTCTTGATTCATATCTTTTTATCATCTTTTTATCCTGTATCTTTTTATCATCTTTTTATCTATTTTTTTTATCATATCTTTTATCTATCTTTTTATCTCATCTTTTTACTCACTATCTTTTTTTATCTTTTTTTCCACTATCTTTTATCTATCTTTTTATCTCACTATTTTTTACCCACTATTTTTTTATCCACTACTTTTTATTACTACTTTTTCTGATTTTTTTTTCCACTATCTTTTTATTCATATCTTTTTATCATCTTTTTATACTATCCTTTATTCACTTTTTTTTCTCTATCTTTATATCACTATTTTTTCTCATCTTTTTATTCACTATTTTATATCTATCTTTATACTCACATTTTATAATTACTATTTTTATATCTCACTATCTTTTTCATTTTTTATTTCACTATTATTTATCTTCACTATCGGTTGACTGAGTGGATGGGTTGTTTGTGGCTGGCAGTGATGGTGATGTGGTGGGGCGGGAGTGATATGGGTGGTGGGGGCATGAGTGTGATGTGGTTGGGGGCAGTGATATGGGTGGTGTGGCTGGGAGTGGGGGTGATGTGGTGTGGCGGGGAGTGATAGGGTGGTGTGGTGGCAGTGTGGTGATGTGGGGGCGGGAGTGATAGGGTGGGTGGTGGCAGTGTTGTGGATGTGGTGTGGTGGGAGGGATAGGGGTGGTGTGGGGGCAGGAGTTTTGATGGGGTGTGGTGGGAGGATAGGGGGTGTGGCTGGCAGGATGTGTGATGGGGGGGTGGCAGTGATGTGGATGGGTGTGGGGGAGTGATAGGGTTGTTGGCTGGCGTGATGTGTGATGTGGTGTGGGGGGGTGATATGGGGGTGTGGGGGGTTTTGGGTGATGTGTAGTGGTGTGGGGGCCCGTGATTGGGTGGTGTGGTGGAGTGATGTGTGATGTGTGTGGCTGGCAGTGATGTGTGATGTGGGTTTTGTGGTGGCAGTGAGTGTATGTGGTGTGGCGGGCAGTGATGTGTGATGTGGTGTGGCGGGCGTGTAGTGATGGGTGTGGGGAAGTGATATGGGGGGTGTGGTGGCAGTGATGTGGATGTGGTGTGGCGGAGTGATATGGGTGGTGTGGCTGGGTGTTTTTGGATGGTTTTTGGTGGCTGGGAGTGATATGGTGTGTGGCTGGGGGGATGTGTGAGTGGTGGGCGGGGAGTGAGTGTGATTGGGTGGCGGGAGTGATATAGTATAGACAGACGACAGACAGATCGAGAGTGGACGGGGACGACAGACGACGGATCGACGACAGAGATGAGAGACAGACAGACAGACAGAGAGAGAGAGAGCAGACAGACAGAGAGAGAGACAGACAGACAGACGGGACAGACAGAGACATGTAGAAGACAGAGACAGTAGACAGACAGAGAGAGTGACAGACAGACAGACAGACAGAAGACAGATCGAGAGACGGGAGATAGACAGAAGAGAGTCACAACCGTGTCGGCTGGGGCCTTTCCCACAGGGGGGGCAAGAATCGTTTCTTGGAAATTCACGATTCCATTCTTGAGGTGGTGGAATGGGGAATCGTTTCCGGAACTTTTTCCGGAACGTTTCCGAATCTTTTTTCTCCGCGCTCCGCCTCTGCCCTACCTTGCTTCGCGCCCCGCATGGGAGGACCCAGTAGACGAGACGATTCGGAAACTTTTCCTCTCCTGCGCTGCCAGAGAGATGCTTCGATTTCCCTTTGTGTAGTCTTACGATTACCTGCCTTCTGCGCCCCCTTAGATTTATGGAGCATATTTATTATCATTTTTACTATTACTATTACATTTTTATTATTACCTTCTTCTTTTCTTATTTTTATTTTGAATAGTAGTAGTAGGTATCGTTTTCTTACTCGCATTGGTTTTTTTTGTTAAAAGGGTATATATAAAGTCCAAAGGTATATATTATATATATTATATATTTAAAATATAAAATATATATATATATTAATAAAATATATATAATTAAAACAATTTTATACATATATATATATAATATATATTTTATATAAAATATATATTATATTAATATAATATATATATATTATATATTATATATTATAATATATACATATATTAAAAAATATATATATATATTATATATATATTTTATATAATATATAAAATAAAATTATATATATATATATTATTATATATATTTTATATATATATATTTTAACAAATCTTACGCTGCCACTGTTTTCGATATAGAACTCAATGTGAAATATCTGTGGAATCGTTTTTTGAGGAATCGATTCCGTTTAGTGGATCGATTCCACTGCCTATGTGGTGGAATGTCGGAATCGATTCCGGGAAACGTTCGCGCCCAGCCCTATTCCCACAGCCACAAAAATGGGCCCACCCCCAAAAAAATAGACGTGGACAATAGTTACAATTCGGATGAGAACGTAGTTATCATCGAAGACAACCCCAATACCTAACGAGTGAGTATATCTACACTCTTTTTACTATCAACAACATACTATCATACACACCTTTTTATCGCATAGTTAACCTTTTTGGGCACCTTTTAATTTAAAGGGTCTATTTAAAGGGGGATGAAAAAGACGTGTTTGTAGCTCCAGATTTTAGGGGTTTTGCTGGGTTTTTTGTGGGGAAATTTTCGTTTTTTTTTTGGGGGTTTGGTGAGGGTGTGGAAGGAAACTGTCGAATTTACTTTTTGTGACGTTTAAGACGCGAATTTTTTCTTTTGTTTATTTATTGGGAAATATCCAGAGAAAACCGAAACACTTTGGTGGGCGAAACAATTTTTTTTGGTGGTTTTTGTGTTTTTAAGAATCTGCGGTATAATGGACGAGAGTTTCGCGGTCGTTTTTAGAGACACAAATTTTTTTTTTTGGGCCACAATAGGTGTTGTTTAAGGGGGGTGGTTTTTTTGCGCAAACCCAAAAAAAAAAAAAAAAAAAAAAACCCAACGTTTTAGGTTTTTGTGAAACCTAAAAAACCCTTTTCACAAAGTAACTTTTTTTTTTTTTTTTTTTTTTGGTTTGTGAAAATAAAAACAAACGCATTAGAACAAGCACCATTGTAGGCCAAGAAAAAATGTTTCGGGGTCTTGAAAAGACCCTGAAACTCTGCCATTATAAAATGAAACGCTAAAAACCCTTTGGGCGCAAATAAAAAAAATATTTTTTTTTTTTTCAAAAAGGAAAAAAAAAAAATTGAACCCACACCTAACCTAACCTTTTCCCAAAAAAAAAAAAAAAAAAAAAAAAAACCTACCAACCCCTGGTATTATTTTTAAAATGGCACCAAACTTTCCCACACAATTGGGAGATGGTTTTTTTTACTTATTGTATTCCAAAGGACATTTCTCTGAGCTTTCCGCGCAACCAAAGTTTTGGAGATAGAACATTTAGGGGGGGGAGGAATACGCTCCTTGTTTTTCAAAAAGCCCCCCTCTTCCTCTTTTTTGTGACCTGCATCGCTTTTGTTTTGAGTAAGTTTTCCGTGCGCATCCGGGCTAGGAGGTTAATTCGGGGTTTTATTTTTTTTAAAATTATTATTGGACCCCGTTAGGAGGTTTTAGGTAAGGTTAGGTTAGGTTAGGTTAGGTTTAAATAATTTTGGGTTTCGTTTGGGAAGGTTCAATTAGTTAGTTTTTTGAAACGGCCATAAAATCAATGAAAAATGACAAAATTTACCGAAAAATAAAAAAAAAAAAGAAAAAAAAAACTAAGAAAAAAAACTTTTTTAAATTTCAAAATTTTCGGTCATTTCGCTGCTTTTCGATAACTTATTGGCATCACAACAGGTCAATCGGTGAATTTCGTTTCCCCCACCCAAAAACCCCGTATTCCCGCCCCGGCCCCAAA